>VZSV01000230.1:48175-63045 GCA_013398735.1 Nothocercus julius | reverse complement strand
AGAAAGCGAGGTTCCTGCTTGAACACGGGTATTCTGCACTCCGGGAATCACTGCTACCCCCACAGCCACCTTTCCTGCCCTGGACAGGAAAATAAGATACTTATCCCGGGAGCCGATTTAAGCCCTGTGCATGCCAGGACCCCGGATGCCCCTCACATGCACCTCTGCCCGGACCGCAGGGCAGGGAGACGCGGGCCCATGCTCTGCAAGCCGGACCTCTGCTGTCCTCTTTGGGCCTCAGGCAAGAGGAGCAAGTTCTCCAGGTCTTTTTTTCTTTTCTTTTTTTTTTTTTTTTTTAAATCCCCAGGCTCAACCGCAGCTCAGATGCCTCTCTCCTACGGCTTCCTCCGACATCCTTTCTGAAATGTCCCTGCCTCCCCTTTCTCATCATCCCCCAGGAACACTTTCCCACGGAGAGCTTCGGTGCGCCCCATGCCAAGGCCAGGGCTGGATGGAGCTGGGCTGCCTCGTCTCCTTCTCACCAAGGGAGGGTGCTCCCGATGAGGATCCTTCCAAAGGGGTACTCCTTCCCTCGCACCGTCACCGGCGGGCTCACGTCCAGGTTCCCAAAGGAGTCCAGGCTCGACACCTCTTTTCCAGGCGGCTCTCGGGTCACATAGCCAAAATCGGGGCCCTGAGAAAGAGGGGAGCAGTGAAGTTGTGACAAGGGGCCCTCCACCATCCCCACGAGTGTATCCCCACGTTAGATCTCAGCTAGCGAGCCCTGCCATGTGGGTTTTCATTGCGAACCCCTGGGGAGGACCCAGGGGTCCTAGGGAGAAGGGGGCCAGCTCTGCGCTGGAGGAAACCTTACGCACCAGGATCTTCTTAAAAGCAAAATCCCTCAGGCCTCTGTTCCTGGGTGAGTCGAAGACCACGGGGAAGGTCTTGTGAGGAGCTTCCACGTAGCCAAACTCCAGCTCGTCCTGTTGGGGAAAGAGGAGGAGGAAGGATCCTCTTTTGGTGATAGCGATCACCACGGGAGCACGTGGCGCACGCGAGGCTGGCCAAGCGGGGTGGAGCAAAGGAAACCAGGCGAGCGGGAGGAGACTCTCCCGCTGCCCTGACCCAAAGGGAGGCAGCTCTCCACCGCGGGCACGGAAGGAGCCGGGGCTCCCACCCCGGCAGGGCCCGGCCGTCCCGGAGCAGAGAGCCTGCGGCCGCAACGTCCCGGGGCACCAGGACAGGGGCAGCCCTCGGGCAACAGCCCTGTCTGCACTGGCTGCCACCGCCCGCAGATTTTAGTTTTCGTCCACGGTCATTACGTTCCCCTCTGAGGACCTCGGTGTTTTCTGCTGAGCAAAGCAGCTAATGCCTCCTAGGGGTGTTGGTGATGGAGGCAACACCCAACAGTCCCCGCGAGAGCCTCTGGGCGGGTAAACAATGTCATGTGAGAGCCAAGCGTTACTCGTATTGATTTAGGACCTGGATCCAGCGGTCACTCCGGCTTTCGACTTCTGAGCAGACGGTCAACTTGCAGTTGGCTTTCCTCATCAGGACCTGGAGACCCTCCAGAAAGACGTCGTTGGAGGTGATGCCCTTGTTGATGCTGCAGGGAGAGCATGGAGTAAAGACTGGGAAAAATGAGATGTTCCCCACTGCCTGACCACGCAGCCTATTCCTTGCCAGGTAAGTGCCACCCATGAGGTTACACTTGGAGAGGGTCAGCTCTTGGCATTGGGGCCAAGCAGAGCCCCCATCCTTTCTCCCTAGGGTTGCAACAGTGCCAGCCTGGGGTCCTACCAATATATTAGGACCTCTGCATAAGCCACAAAAAGCATGGCTTACCTCATGGTTAATAGTGTGGTAAGAGAGGGTTGAAAGCTCCTCCTGGGAGAGCGTCTCTCTCCCAAGAGCTGTAGAGTGATGCTCTGGTCTCCCGTCATGTCCCTCCTACCTGCAGACAAAGACCTCTAGAGGCTGCTGGGTGTTCGGGGTCATTATCCAGGGTGCCACTCGGAAAACCACTGTATCGGTGAAAATCAGGGTGCCTGGTGAGTACTGCAAGAGACAAAACACTCATGAGTCTTAGTAAAAATCCTATTGCCACCTTCACAGGGGACAGGAACGTGCTCTGGGATGGAGGGATGCCAAGGATATCCAGGGCAGTGTGAGCAAACCTTGGCCTGCCCAAGAAGCACGACCGATGAGTCCCTTGTACCTTATGGGTGATCTCCAGCAAGCTGATGCTGAAGGAAACCAGCCCAGAGAAGTCAGCGTCAGGGAAAGAAAGTCCTTCTACGTAGAAAGTATTGTCTCCTCCGCTGACATGGTCTAGTACGTAGGAGAGCTTATTTGGGCCCAACACAGGTATACACTGGAGGTGCGAGTCCCGACCTGGAGGGACAACGAAATAGCCAGCAGAGCATGAGGTGACCAGCTCATCCGTGGGGATGGAAAGAAACACCAGAGAGGGGGTGGTTGATGCCAGCGTGGTTTGCACAGGAGTGGGTGTGCCTCCTCTTCCCTAGGGAACACACTTGATCTTCCTTGTACAAAGAGGACTCTGTGCCCTAAGGTCAAACCCTTTTAAGGTGCGTGCCTCCAGTTAAGCATCTAATGATACACCTGGGTTCCCTGACCTGATTTTCAGTGGCGAACTGCAGGGATCCAGTTACTGGGGTGTTCAAAGGGAAACTGTGTGCGGCCCAACGAGATGGGCTGCTTTGATGGCTGTGTCATACCCGGCGTTAATCAGGGAGCCGGTGCCAGCAGCAGCGTGTGGGTTAGCAGCCCTGCATCCCGCGAGACCCCACTGGTCTGGGGCCAGGCCCAGGGGACCGGGCACACGCGTCCGGGTGCACGTGTGTGCACACGCGGCATCGCCCAGGCGACTGTCCCTGTCCTGCCACGGATCTGGCTCCCTCCTGTCCTCTCGCGTGAGCGATACCGGCTTCCTCCTGACGTCATCCTCACCCAGAGCTTCGCAATTTCCTTTGTCGGAAAACCCTGCCTATGCACCTACGCCCATGCGGTGCGCGCGAATCCTCGGTTAATTTATTTTTTAGGGATAGGAAGACGTCAGCATTTTTAGACCTGCCTATGTATGCTGAGCCTGTACCTTCAAAGCCCGCTCTTCGCTGGGAAAGACGAGCCTGAGACACAAGCCTTGTCTTTGAAATCTCAGCAATCGCACTGAACAAAGCATTCCTTATTACTTTTCCCCAAGCAGCCTCCGAGTTTCTCATAACTCAGTCTTTCCAAACAGCCAGAGGAGCTGGAGGAGCTTTTGAGATAAGCAACCATTTCCTGAGATCAGAGGTACGTGATCCCTAACTATAGCAAATTTCGGTGCTCTAATAAAAAGAAGGATTTGCCCACCTCATGGTCCTACAGGGAGATGATAGGACTGCACGAAGAGCTGGGAAGGCAGAAAAAAGTACTCACGAATTGCGTGGAAAACTCTCACTTTGTCCGCGTCTGACTCAGGGACGTGAAGAACCAGCTGATACTCAGCAAAGATAGCGCTGGGACCTTGAGTCCGCAGGATCATAACAGACATGTCTTGGAGGTCTGCAAGAGAAGAGACAGATGGGAGAGTCACCGCAGGGACCTGGGGAGGATTCCGGCCTCAAGTATGGGCTGTAGCTACAGGTGTCCTCTGCCCGGACTTCGCTTGCCTGTAGGTACATAGGGCATACCGCCAGGGCTTACACATGCTGCTAGCACAGGTTTTAGAGAGATGTCTGGGAAGAGAAAGCTAATGCGTCCTTGCCTTGGGAGGTGACAGCAAAGGTGCTTTGCAGAGGCATGACAAGGTGATCCCGCACGGGGAAGGAGCCCGTTTCTGTCGCAGTGGGGAAGCGGGTTAGAAAATGGAGCCACCACTGATTACTACGAGATGACAGCATGAAAGCAGCAGCCGCGCTCCCAACTGCTTCACAAGCACCTAAGGCCATAGGTCAATGGCACGTTATCTTTGGAGGAAGTGTCACCATCACCAGGCGCGGGAAACGTATCCGAGCATGGCCCATAGTGGGAAAGGAGAAGGCGGCGTCACAAGCACTGGCAGACCCAGACGAGGACCTGCAGATCCTCCTGGGTGCTGCCTACAAGCCTTGGATCGCGTGCTTTGGGCCTGCTCCAGGGCAGGCAGGCGCGCGGACGGGAGGATGGGACGTCCTTTAGGCAGCTGCTGGGTGGGCCCCACGCACCCGCGCTGGTCCATATCTCCGCGTGGCTGCTGTCCGTCCCCACGGAGCCGGGGCTGTCCTTGTCGCAGTTCACCAGCAGCACGGCGCCCTGCCCGTCCGGGCCCCACGTCCATTTTGCCTGGAGAAGAACCGTCGAAAGGACGTAAGAGAAAACCCACAAAATTCCTCCTCCAGCCTGTCCTCCTCCCAACAGGCTCCTGGTGGGAGGAAACCCCAAAGCCACGTCCATGCTTGAAGGAGATACCCACAACAAGCATTAAGTAACATGCAATCAGCCCTGGTGTGGAGAGGGCAGCGATGCTGACAGCCCACTGGATTTCCCAACCTCCTAACCCACATGAAAACTACTGCTTCTAGCAGGGCCAGCAAGGGCTATTGCAAGCAGATGTTATCTTCCAACAGCTCAGAGTGTGTCTGTAAGCCCTCATTTGGACAAGAATATGCCATTTCTCAAAACGCATCTGATCTCGATATACAATTTGCGCTGTTGATTGTGCTGCAGCTAATTACACAGGCGTAAGTGTTTGGGCATATGCAGATTTATGGCCAACGGGATAAATCTCTTGCTGTTTGCAAAACCTGTGACTGACTCATTTAGTGGCACGTTTCACATCCAAAAAGAAAAAAAAAAAGCAGTGTCTTTTCTCCTATATGGTTGCTCCTTTCCAGCATCCTTGGGGCTGGACTTGAGAGCCAGGAGACTTTGGCACGGATTAAAAAAGAGTCTTTCCTCCTAGATTAATAGGCTCAGGGGAAATAGTGCAGCAAATTCTCACTCAGGCACCAGGGAAAATGCTAACACCACCCAAGTCCCTCCTCCTGGAGATTTCCAAGAAGCAGACTGTAAGTGGAGGCATCCTGCATTTGCCCTCCGTAAACCCTACGTTGCATGAAGTCAAGAAGTGTTCCTCATTACCTTGTCCTTTCCTTTGCTCCTCACGTGGCCACTGCGGCTCAGGTCAACATCCAGGGATATATCTGAAACATCGCGGAGAGAGAAGGAAGAGATGGAGCTTTCTGCAGTCAGCGCTGGTTTGGACTCACCCTGAGCACCAGGCGCTGAGTCAGCCAGGGCCAACCCCACCTACATCGCCCAGACAAGATCCAAAACCCGAGCAGGACCCTTCTCTAGAAGCCAATCTGACCACTTTTTGTTGTTTTTGTCCCTTTGATCTCCAACTATCTCCTTGACATCTCTACCAGGGGCATACCCACTTTTTCTGGTTGTTTTTGTATTTTTACTGATTTCAGATTGATGGTGGAGTTCTTGGGGGGTCAGCAAAGACTAAAGGGAGTGGAAGCACGAATGAGTGTTTTCATCACGGACGAAGAGACACTTAAGCAATTACTTGGGATGAGGCAACATTTGAGAAGGACTTTCCCTTACGGAGCTCTTCTTTGGCCCAAATCTTTGCCTCCTCTGGGGTAAAGAGAAGGTTTACCAACTGCCTCTTCCTGAGCCTCCGGAAACCTAGAATAAGCTTTTCTGAATGACAGCTCTTGGCCTGCACCACTGATCCAAATGGCACAGATCATGTGCGCAGAAAATGCAGGCGCTGAAGAAGAGAGTATCCTTCTCCACTGTGCAGAGAGGAGTATGCTGAGAAGCTAAACCACATCTTTGTAACCCAAAAACCCTGCGGACAGCTACGGCCAGGGTGGCTCAGAGTGGAGCCCATCAGTCATGGAACACAGGAAACCATCAACGTCTTCAGGCGCAATTTTCACAAGCATGTGCATGACTCCAGGACACAGGTCTGGCCATCATGTGAGCACTTTAGAAAATCTCAAATTTAGGGTAATTAATCCATCCAAATGTAAGTCTCTGCATCCAGACTGGTTGTCTAGACTCCCTTTGTAGTCAGCAGAGGAAAATAGGCATTTTGAGGAAATGATTCATCTCATCCTAAACTTCTAAAATAGGTCAGACAACTACACTTTGGTGCTTATTTTTCTCCCTTAGCTACAGTGGAGGTTGAGGAATGGCCACACTGTCTAAACCTAGGTGAGATGGTCTTGTTTGAATCCCCTTCTGCCAACCAAATGATCTAAGCGACCAGAGCAGGCTGGCTGGGTGCATGTGTTGGGTGGGGACATCCCACAGTTTATTTGTGCCACATAAGGCAGCTCCGTAATATTTTAATGCTTTCTCTCCGTGTGAGGATAGGTTATTAAGAGCCTGACATGCACTACACAGGCTGGTGGGTTAATTCCAGTCCAATAAGCCAAGCTAGCTTCGGGTCTTGGAAAAAGCGGACTGTCTTCAGGCACGCGTTGCGGAAACACTCACCTACGCAGGTGAGATACAACCAAGCCACGGTGAGTTCATTGCCTTCCCATCCATAGTATGAAATCTTCACCTGTGAAGACATCACAAGATAACTAACCATTCCTGCCTCCTACATCCTGCTATGCTGAGCATGTCTTTCCATTCGCTAGGTTGACCCAGCTGTGATGGAAGTTGGTGATGGGACCATTAAGGCCATGCCCCATTAATCATGGTTAACCTGAATCATTTGTGCCTGTTCCAGCATGGAGAAGAAAAGTTTAAAGAATCTTTGTCTTGCATGAAGTATCTGGCACCAGCTTTTGCCACAAATATCACAGCTTTACATCATAAAATGGGACCTCCTCTTATTTTTAGTTTCATTTTTTTCCTACACAACAATTATATACTTCCCTTTAAGTTTGAGTTTGCTCTACAGAAACTTGCCTGAAATCAGCGCTAGCTGGAAATGGTCTTCCTTACCTTCTGGGGGGGAAAAAAAAGAGTTATTTTTCCAGAGTCTCTTCATATATAAAAAGCAACTGACCTTATTGTCATTGACAGTCCTGCTGGTGACATCAATGGTGACCACAACCTCTATATCAGGGTCCAGCGGCCATTGGGAGGTATTCATGGGTTTTGTCACGGGATTGTGAATGACGTGGACTGTAACTGCAGAGGTGGCATGGACCTCAAACGATGCAGCGCCTTTGGGGGTAGATCTGCAATAGAAAGCTTGGTTACCAACACACTTGTCCCCCCTGTTGCTTTCTGTGGACCAGAATAGCTGAACTGGGCCTGCTGAAATTAAATCCGACAGTAACTGGGTTTAGTAGACCGAGAGCCAGGTTTGTGTGCGTCATCTGAATTTTAGATTTATCATCTCTGTGGTGGCACTGAGCAAGCTCGGTTCCTGCTGCTAGCGAGGGAGCTCCAGCACGTCCACCCGTGGTTAAGGAGAGATGCTTGTGTTTGGGCATCCAACCTTCATTGTTTTGACCTCCTTTAGCAAGAATATTAACAAAAAGAAACCCAAGGATTTCAGCATCCCAAAGTCACTGCAAACCTGGAAGCTCAGACTAGAGCAGACCAGTCTGCTTGGATCCAGACCAAGATGGGTCAATTTTTAATGTTGTCTCTCCAAGGCAGGAGTTAGCACCCCTACACACACGTAAACCTGTTATTTTGCACCTAAGTGCATCACCCCGCAAGCAAACACTGTGTTGTTTCAAGGGCAGCAGATGAGGCTTAAGCTACTGCCCTTCACCCAACGCTTAGAGGAGGACCATGCTTGGCCAACAGCCACCCAGCAGTCCCCGCCAAGGTCCCCGTTGACCCTACCCTGAGTCTAGAGATGCCCAAATATTAAGATATATGTCCAGGTTGTGTGGAGTGTGGAGAGCCCAAACCCCACCTCTGGGACATCCCTCACCTTTGAAGTGCTGCCTACATGCTCATTACATCCCTGGCACCTCCGTTCGGGAAGCGGGAGTGCTCCAACCTGTCTGCGATTTGTAACCTGCCTTCCCGGGCACACGCAAAAAGGGACAAGGTGGTAAGTTTTAACCGCAGGAAAAATACAGATGGGATTTATTCCCCATTTCCCTTCGGATGACAGCGCCAGTGCCTGCAGCGTCTTGTAAGGAGGGATTAATCTGTCATCTCCTTTGCCTACCCTAAAATTTAAATGGCTGTAACATCGTAAATCTTCCCTCAGACTTGCAGGATTGCTCCTCTCGTGTTGGCACCCTAGGAGCCCAAGCGCTGGATTGACAGCACACTGCCGTATCCAAGTCCTCTGCTCTCCTGGGAAATTCTGGAAGAACTGCATGTAGCCGATCGGGGCCTGGCCCATCCGAATGACCAAAATCTGATCAAGAACAGAAATTTTGTTTCAAGTTTTGCTTCCAGGGTTGATTCTCCAATCCTGGAGAATTCAGGCAGAGAGCCCATGGAGAAAGGGAACCCAAGGGAAGACATCTACAGAAGGCACATCTACAATTTGGGCCTATCAGCCCCAATTTGATGGCCCTCTCACCTCACCTTGGCCATGGGAGCAGGATTCCCGCTGTGCTCTATCCTTATGGCCAAAAATGGACAAGACCAAGACTGACCTCCATCCCATCCATGGAATTGCTGCCATCGCTCCTGACATTTCAGTCACAGCCTCCATCCCACATCAGCTCTTGGCTCCTTCACGCAAGGCTCGCATCTGCTACCAAGGGGCCAAACCAGCCCGTTTTGGGGACACCCTTCAAGGGGAAGGAGCTTGTTTCCAGTTTGAGTTCAGAAAACAAAAAATGCAAATAACAGGTCCTATTGCCTTCTGGCCAAGGGGAAAAACCCAAGAACGGTTCGAGCAGAGGTTCAACGGAGTCCTGTGCACGGCATAGGGTGATGGGAGGCAGTCTAGCTGCAACAGCGAGCCCTGGCCCTGTTCCAACATGCAAAGCAAATAATTGATAGGTTTGTGTTCCCATCTGGCTCGGCCTGTAGTTGCTTATCATTATAAGTATCATTTATTAAATAGGCAACATGCAGCAGTAGACTAAATACGGTCCCATGCTTGGCCAAAAAAACAAGCCATATATTTTAGGTAAGAAAATAACTTCTTGTTAAATCACTCATTAAAAAAAAAAAAAAAAAAAAAAAAAAAAGCACATTTATGACCTTTTTTTACTATTTTAGCTTTTAAGGACATTTGTTCTTTAACCCAGTTTAGCTCTGGACAAGTTGCTCTTCTCGAATTGCTCTTGCCTAATGTTTTGGCAGCCAGAAATAGATCCCACTTATCTGGGGTGTGCATGGGCTTTACCTGCGAGCTGTCACTGTCGCCTATGTTTAAACGTCTCGACGTCGCGGGAGCTCCCGCCGCTCCTCTGGGCGCGTGGGGAGCGCCGCTCCAAGAAGCTCTGTCTCCCGAAAGGGATGGAGGGCGTCAGGGACAGCTACCTCGGGGCACAACCCCGCAGCTATAAATCCAAAACGGTGACGCGGTGCCCGGGATCAGCTCCGATTCCCCTCTCTTGTCCCCGAACAAGAAGCAGAAATGCAAAATGCTCTTGGGCTCCCCCAAATTTTAGCAGCGTCCTAGAGCAGGAGCCTGTCCAGGAGGGCAACATAAAGCCCATCACAGGGAGTGCCATAGCGAAAGCCTTACCGGTGCATGTCCAGAAAGACCTCGGTGCCCAGCACGCAGACGGCATAGGAGGCGCAGCTGGTGGACACCTGCACGACTTGGCGTTGGGGCATGATCCGCCGGGGACCACGGACGCATGTGAAGGAAGCTGCTGCCGGGCTGCCCAGCTTTGTAGGTAAACCAGCACGACGGGATTAAAAAGGCAGGGGAATTTAACTCCTCCTTCCTCCCATCCCTCGATGACGGGGTTACCCAGAGACCCTGCCGTCTCCACCTCCGCCACCCCGTGCGCCGGCTGCGGCGAGCTGCGCGCTCGGGAGATGACGGCGATAAGCCAACGCCTGGGGCATCTCCTGCCCTGGCGCGGGGCACCGGGCGGATGGGCCCTAGCAGGGCACGGCTTCACCCCTGGGCTGGAGACCTGCGCCGAGATCACGGCGGAGAGGGCTCGCGGCGGGAAAAAGCCTCAACGAGTTGCTCCCAGCTCCCTTATACCTCCATATAAGGACTCCAAAGCTTCATGCATTAAACATTTCTCCGTCTCCTGTTAGGCAACGTAGTTGTTTAGGTTTATTACAATGCACAGGACCATTCAAAATAAAGCATTTTCTTTAAAACAGCCCAATTTGTTTTCCCAGTTCATCTTTCAGTGGGTGACTCACGGCCTCGACTACCCCGTTCGTGCAGCACATACCGCTCCAGCAAAAGGAAGTGTTTGCTCGGGCTGGTCCTTCCCTTCCTAACAACTTCTGATGAACACTACGGGCAGAACCGGGCGCACTCGGGGCTGCAGGGAAAACTGGTTATTTGGCAAGCAGGGGAAAAACAAAACAAAACAACCTTGTGAGAGGCCTTGGGTGGAAATTAGAGATTCGCGCTCTTTCGCTTGGACGCAGTGAAGCGCCGGCACCTCGGTGCTCATCGCTGTGGCTTCTTTTTTGGCATTGCTGGAGGTATCTGACGACAAAGTCTCTGCTCCCCCAGGGAAGGGACCAGGTCGAGCCCATTGGACAGCCAACGTCCCTGTCGTCACAACAAAATCGCCTTCCGGAGATACTCGTTTCTCTCCAGGCAATCCGAGGAGACCTAAGCAGCTTCTAAGTGGGAGATAAGAATCTTGCTGCGAGACGTGAAGAAGATTTCCACGGTTCTAGCTGCCGGCCCAGGACCTGGATAGCAGGGAGGCCGTTCCGCTTCGAGCAAGGCACGAGCGATGGATAGAGGGAGAGGGAGAGCCCAGGGAAGTCCCAGGTGACACTGATCCCTGTGAAGACGACCCCACCAACCCCATTGCCAGTGGGTTGGTTGCCAATCTCATGCAGACAAGGTAGGAAGGGTGATGAGGCAACAGTGTGGCCCCCACTTCCATAGGGAATGGGAGATGTAGTGCTGGGAAGCAAACATGCAAGGAGCCAGTCATGGCAAGAAGCAGCTTCGTGGGGTATCCTATGAGGACAAAATCTGAGTCAAGAAGCTACAGTTTTGTGGGCAGCAGGACCCTTTGCAAGAAGGTCCTGAGCGTGCTTGGCAGAGCGCAGACTTGCCAGCCGTGGTCGCGTCGTGATGACCGATGCACGTCCTCAGCCAGGAGAGAGGCTCGCTGGGCTCCTGGGCCAAGCAGAATGTTCGCACCCTTCTCAGCGACATCAAACTCAGGCCGTCCCAGCTGCTTTGAACATCTCCAAGCTCGTGTACATTAAAGAGCTCTTTTGACTTTAATTGTGGCCGTGGAACAGCCCGGTGTCTCGTACGTGAGCACGGCTTTAATAAGGCCAGGAGAGCTCGCTGGGGCGGCGGGGATGCTCGTGCGGGCTGCGTCGCGGCCCTGCTCTGAGCCCTCCGAGCCCTTGCTTGCTTTGAGGCTGTAGGCAAGACCTGATGGACCAAAATCCAGCATGAGTCCAACTTGTGAAGCTCTTGGACACTTTTTTTGAGCATTTTGAGCTTATAAATCCTACCACAAGAGCAATACAAGCGTTTGCACACCCCTAAAACCCCTCAAGGGGTCTATGAGGGACAAAGCAGTGGGCTCCAAGCAGGAGCCTGTCCTGTTACCCGAAAGATTTTGCTCTACCAAGGCCTCCTCCAGCAGAGCATTATGTAACACCGGGAGTTTGATTTCCACGTGTGGCTGCTGGTCGCACTGGTTTAGACTAGCCATGGTGCTGAGCTTGCCGCCTGCTGCGATTTTGGCATCACATCCTGCTCAGCTGGTTCTGAGCTCTGTGCTGGACAGAGAACACACCTTAATCCCCACGGGGTCATGCCGTTATGGTCTGTAATCTGGAAGAAGGTGGAGAACGGTGGTTTTTGGCTTCCAGGGGTTCGGAGCTGGGGTTGTAAGCGTGCGCTTCGTCCCGTGGCAGCGTGGCGGCTCTCCCCTCCAAAAACCCACCCGAGATCCTATCCGGATGGGAGAGGTGGGCTCGAGTCATGGGACCCAAGCCTCAAGTTTGCGTCTTGTGCAGCCGGACTCACGTTTAGTCACGGCACATTCTTCGCAGCCACGGTAGCTCCAGCCGCTCTCTCAAGCCTAATCCACACTGTCTTCGTTGGGTGGTAGCTGCATTCACCTCTTCCCCCTCCTCCACCTGCTATTAGCTCCGACATGCCCATGCAGCAGCAGGGAGGATTACAATTTTAAGTCATCTAAGCCCATTCAGAGCTGAGTGTCTCTTCCTAATAACACCTTGTCTCGAGAGGCTGCTATTAAGATTCCCGGTGCAGGATGGATCAGAGAGAAGTTGGTGAATCCAGACCCCTATGACGTGCTGGGCACGCAGTTTTCCTAAGGAACGCGCAGTGCTGCTCCTCTCCATGGGATTTGGTTGGCCACCACAAGCCACCCAAGAGCTTGGCCAGGTTTGGTTTGGGGTTTTCTCCAAGTGCTTTTCTGCTTGATGTGTCTCCCTTACTCAGGCCAGGGTCTCTGAACGCCGGTTCTCACCGGGCGGCTCTGGCACAGCCGGTGTCCGGCGGCGACGGCACGTCCCCAGCGGCGTGGGGAAGGATCCTGGCTGTCGGATGGAGCCAGCCAGGTCATAGTGACCACGGGGACAGGCGTTCGTGCCTCATCTGATGCAATCGCAGCTGCTGGAGCTCTTTCTCCAGCACCAGTGTGGACCTCACCCTGTCTATGCATCATGACCTGGGCTTGGTAAGACTGTCACGAGATGCAAAACCAGAGCGGTGCTGCGGTATCGCAGCGCCGACGGAGACATCCGACACTCTGGGTCACGGGTCGCGGGCAGGATCACAGCCCCTAGGTGCAAGCAGGAAGAAAGGCACCTTCCAGAGGGGACCGCCGGGCCGCAGAGCGCTCACCGGTGCAGCACCACCGTGTCCCTCCCCCGTCCCGTGACCCCCAAGCCAACCCGCGAGGTCCCAAGGCAGGAGCGGGACGGGAGCCCCCCGGGGTGAGGACCGGCTGAAGGCATCTCCCGCTCCGCTCTCGCCCAGCCTCCGACACGCCGCTCTGCGAGGACGGACCCGGCCCTGTGGCTCCTGCTCTGTCCCGTGTCCCCGAGCCCTGGCGGCGCCTGCCCCAGCCGAGGGTTCTCCTGCCGCCAGCTCCGCGCCGCCACTCCGTCAAGGAAAGTTTGATAATCTCTTTAAGCCGATAATTGCCTCATATTTATTACTCTGCCTGCCTAATTGCAGGCAATGACTTTAAGAGCCTTGTCCTCCTAATTACTCGCGCCAGAGCAAGGCATCGAACCAGTTATCAAGTCCCGCTCGTGTTTGCCAAGGGATTTATTTCAGGAGCTGCAGCAGCCGGGGAGCCTCCCGCACGCGGGCGAAGCCTCCGGCGGAGCACGGCCGGAGCACCCACGCGCCCGCGCTCGGCCCAAGGCCAGCAAGGAACGACAGAGCCAGGTTCTTTGAAGCTCTTTGAAGCCTCCATCCCAGTGAAACCCAACGGAGGCTGGTCCTGATGTGGCCAAAATAGGATGTTTGAGGGAAGTGGATGTTGACATCTAAGGAGCATGAGAAGCTGGTGCGCAACCTCCTGCCGTGGGATGCGCAGGAAGCGTCCAGGACTTCCCAGGAGCCAAAAGCAGAGACGTCTGTGCGACCTGCCCTGTCCCTGCGCTGCTGGGAAGCCCAGCTCTCCGCTCCATCCTTCCCTCCCTCCTCGCGGAGCACATCCAAGGGCCCGCGCCACCGTCTCGCAAAGCGCCGAGCAGCCGCCTTGTAGCCGTTGAGCCGGGAGCAAACGGTCCCGGGAAGGCAGCGGCCACAGCTGGGGTGCCGCCCTGCCGGCCCTGCTCCCGCTTCGGAGCTGCCGTCCTTCCCGCCGCGGCTGCCGCCCCCATGCCGCTGGCAATGCCAAGGCGGTGGGAAGAGGCGCGGAGGCCGCCGGGGGCCTGTTGGCACCTCCTAAATGCCAAGGTGCCTTCGCGAGGAGGCTCCGGGCACACACGGCCTCCGAGCGCGGCCCAGAGGGAGGTGAGCGGAGCTCCCCGCTCCATGCCCGTCAGCACCAGGGTCTCCATCCCGCCCTGGGACACAGGGCGACGCACGGAGCAGCGTGGGCCTTTCCCACCGGCCCGGCCTGCGCGAGCTCCCGGCTCCGAGAGGAGCGCGTGCAGGGACCCGCCAGCCGGGGAAGGGCTGGCGCGGAGCAGCCGATAACCCGGTCCGGCGGATTTTTCAAATGCCCCCAAAACTCCTCTGACCAGATCGGCTATAGCTGCGAAACCGCCGGCCTCCAGACATCTGCAGATATGCATACATATACATTGTGTATATATATATACGTTAACCGCGGCTGATCTACCTGATGGCATGCAGCAAAGGCTGTGCCAAACCTTGGCTGCAGGAGGAGGAGGAGGAGGAGGAGGAAGGGGGGTTGCGTAAGGAGAATGTCCCCTGCAGCCCCACGTGGAAATTGGCTCTGGCGGCCACTGCTCCTGTGACCTTTGCAGTCCCCTCTCATCCCTGCTCTCCTTTTGCCCTAAAACCGGGCTTTCTTTCCTCACAAACTCAAGCTCTGGTGGCAGCAGAGGGGGGACATCAGGGCCACCATGGGACAGGATGCAGGTGACATCTAATGGGACCAGGCAGCAGAGCCGCCCCCCCCCCCAAATCCCCACGGGACCCCCCAAAAACCAAGGCCAGACCCTAGAGGCAAAGAGGACACAGCGCGGACGGCCACGACCTCCATGCTCTTTGGCTCAGGTTCCCTCAGAGCTGCTTCCACAGCTCTCAGCCCCAGGCTTGGGGCGATGCTCTCCCGCTGCCCGCGGGGTCTGGCCCGCCTGGCCGTGCTGGGCTTGCGAATCCTTCGCTGCAAAGGGCAAGGGGGGAG
>VZSV01000230.1:33648-47905 GCA_013398735.1 Nothocercus julius | reverse complement strand
GAGCGGCCAACGAGAAGCTGCTTTCTCTGCCCGCCTGCATCCAAACCACCCCTCGTGCACCTCTCTGTCCACTCGCGTACTGGTGCCCAGCTCGCAGGCCTGGGGCGAGGGATATACCCGCTGCTCGCTGTGCTTTTGGAGGAAAAAATGGGGAAAAAAAAGCACGGTGAGCCTTGCACGATGCAAAGACCCGTTGCAAAAAGCCAGCTTGTGCAAACTCTGCACGGGTTGGGTTTGTTTTTTAAGTTTTTTAATTTTGTTTTCCTCCTTCCTGCTTCCTCTTTCACCAGGGGCTTAACCAGACCGGGGCCGAAGCGCAGTGCTGGGCGCCGCGCAGGGCCGCAGGCGGCGCCGAGCCCGGAGCGCGGCCCTGCCGCTTGGCACCGGGGCGTCCCCGAGCCAGGCAGGGTGCGGGTTGGAGCCTCCTTCTCACCCTTCTGGGGATGACGCCTGCAGTACTTAAGAAAACAGATTTCTTGCCAAAAACACTTACTCAGTGCATGCGGAGAAGCGGAGAAAGGGCTCCTGCTCGTGAGGCGTCTGCGTGCGGGCAGACTTTGCTCATGCAAAGACTCAGCTGCGCCCTTGTTTGCTCAAATCGCGGCACCAAAAGCCTAAAAGGAGCAAAAATAGGGAAGTTAAAGCAAACGTTTCCTTGTGCCCGCTTTTCTGTGTCTCGTGGCAAGTTGTTCCAAAATCTGGGGGAGAGTCTGGGGTTTTGAAATGAATGGTTATCTCCGCATCTGTCAGCGCCACCAGCTCGGGCACAGGCAGCGCTTGCTCCCAGCACTGATCGCTGTTCCCGGGAGCCAAAGCTTGGAAATTGGGCTCTTCTCCCAAAGAGCAGCTAGAGCTTTTCCCTAGGCAGGGAGAAAGGGCCGCGGGCGGGATGGAGGCGCCGTGGCGGGATCGCCGGCGGGGACGGGATGCTCGGGACAGCTGGGGGAGCTGCTCGCCAAGCGCTCGGAGGCGGCCGGGCTTTGGGCCAGCCACTCTCCCTCTCCTTGCCTCCCTGCCGGGATCATTTTCATGGCGCTCCGGAGGGTCCAACCCAAGCGGCCTCTCTCCCTTGGCAATGGAGGGCGCAAGGGTTTGCAAGGGAGCGGTGCCAAATTCATCCCCCCCGACCCCGCCTCGGGGAAGGGTGATTGACTTTCTATGGGTCCGGTGGAGGAGGAGGAAGAGGAGGAGGGACGAAGGAGGGAGGGAGGAGGAGCCCGGCCCGGGGCTGCGCGGGGAGCAGGTGCGAGGGGCGCGGGTGCCCGTCGGGCGGCGTCGGGGCTGCGGCGCGATGCTGCGGGAGCGCACGCTGCGCCTGCAGGCGGGGAGCCGCATCGAGGCCCTCTGCGTGCTGGGCACCCGCATCGCCGCCGACGTCGATGGGTGAGTCGGGCGCCTTAACCCTTCCCTCCCCCCGCACCAGCCTTCCCCTTTCGCTTCATTTTTCTCCCCTTCTTTAGTCTCATCATTCCCGACCATCATTTTTCCACCTGCTTCCCCCCGTCCCCATGGGCCCGTTCCCAAGTCTCCACGTCTTCCTGGATGCCCCATCCCCATCCCGGCGGGTGCCGCGGAGGCTCCCCAGCCTCACCTGAAGGCCAGGAAAAGGAATCTCCTCCCATAGCCGGGCTCCAAAACACCGCCCGGTGCAATTCCTGCCACGTGCAAGAGACCCCGCGCGAGGACCCTGCCAGCCGCAGGGAGACCCGGCTCCGCTGGGGAGCGGAACGCGGCTCACGCCGTGTCCGAGCGATTCCTTCCGACCGAGGCTGCTCCATGCCCGGCGCCTCCCGCAGCGCCACTATCCGAACCCCCCAAGGCAGCCGGCAGCTCCAAGTCCAGCAATTCCTACACTGTGCCATGGCAAAACTGTTCCTGAAAAGCCCCGCGGGCCTCATTCGGGGGGGAGATGGGGCAGTCGCCTTGCACGGCGCGAGGGAGGCGACTACGCGCTCCGAGCACAGCTTGAGCTGCTCCCGGCCAGCACACCCACTTACTCCGGTGGTATTCTTTGGGGTAGTTGGCGGTCTGAGGAATAATGCAGCTGGGAGCGGGGAGGAAAGAGCGGGAGACCGTGGGGATGGTGGCAAGGCAGGGGAGGCAGCACCAGGCAGCAGGAGGGAAGCAAGAGCCGGGCCAGGCGTATCCCGAAGGATGTTGCAGGTCACGGTGCATCAGCTCCGCACCCAGCAAGGAAAACGCAGCCGGCCGCGGGCCAAGGGCTCCTCAAAAGGGACCAGGAATTCCAGCATTTTACATTCAAATGCCTCGTTCCAGTGGGTCGGAGGCAGCACCAGTCCTCACCGGCTGCTTCTGCACATCCACCCTTGATGCTCAGGAAAACGGTGGCTTCTCCCCAGGTCAAACCTCCTTCCTGGTGGGATTCGCCCGAGCCCACAAGCGAGGAAAGCAAAGCAGTTTTGCACATGTAATGAAATGCAATTCACTGTGCCAGAAATGCCCAGGCGGTCGGGGAGCGCTCAGGTTTCCTGGTGCTGGCGGCTGCTCTCGGGTGTCAGCCCGGACCTTTCAGACTGCAAGTGGCTCCTGAATTTAATAAGCCTGGAAACAAGGGGAATAAAGGGATGGGGAGCCAAGAGAGAGCTGCCGAGAGGCTGGAGAAAAGCAAAGGCAAGCGGTGGCGAGTGGTGCAATACCTGCTATCTGCTGATCAGACAAATTACACCAAATTTTGCATTTCCCCTTGCAAAAGCGTTCGGCTTCATTGGAAACACTCTTCGGACGAACTGTTGAGCAACGTGTTTGACTCACTTTCAAAATAACCCCCCAATTCCTAAAATTCAACCCCCCAAACCAAAGCTCCCTGGAGTTCTCCGGCGGCTGGGAAGGCAGGAGGCAGCGGGCGCAGGGCTGAGTTGCTGCGGGGACCGAGTGCCCGGGTGGCAGCGGTGGCGCACGGGGGTGCAGGGCGCCCGCCGCTCTCCCGCTCTCGGTGCATTGGGCACCAACGCTCTTCCTTGCAGAGCGGCGCCGGCTGGCGCGGCCTCCTTCAGCCTCAAGCACACGGAGGCCGTGGAGGTGGAGGTCGTCAGCGGGGAGCGAGTGGAGGCAGCACTGGGGACCGGGGGGCAGCGATGGCCTCTCGGCAAGGGGACGGTGCTGAGGCTCAGCATGGGCCAAGCCAGCACCGAGGCCAACGACAACAAGGTGAGGAGCAGCGCGGCGGCGGCGGCACCGCTCGGCCTCTGCCCTTGCTGCTCACAAGCCGCTGGCTGCTGCAGGTCACCGTGAGCTACTATGGAGAGGGAGGAGAAGCCATGGACCAAGCCGGGCTCTTCCTCACGGGCATCGGTGAGCCTGAGCCCGAGCCCTGCGCGGCGGCGTGGCCGGAGCTCGCAACGCTCCTCGCCCGCGTCTTGCCCCTTGCAAAAACGCCCCAACGAGGGCGTTTCGGCCACCGCCGCGAGTGTGGGCGTCTGTGTCCCCAGGGATCTCGCTGGATGTGGACGCGGATCGGGACGGAGTGGTGGAAGACGACAACCCCCACAAGGTACCCGAGCCTCGGCCCTGCAGCGCGGAGCTCTGCGCCGGGCGCGCGCCGAGCTGAGTTCCCTGTAATTTCTTAGGCGACCTGGACGTGGGGGCCCGAGGGCCATGGGGCCGTCCTGCTGGTTAACTGCGACAGGGAGAGCCCGCTGGTGCCCGCGCCGGACTGCGACGACGAGCGGGTGTTCGACAAGGAAGGTAGGTGGCCCCTGGCCATCGCTCTTCCCGGGCAGGTTGAAAGCACCGGGCGGGTATTTTAATTGCCCTCATTGCTGCTAACATCACGGGACAGCAAGGCCAGAGGTGATTTTAAAGTCTAAATCTCAACTGAAATCTAAATCTTAGGTTTTGCAGAGGGGCCTTGCCATTTTAATGCACCTTCCGTGTGCCTCGGGTCTCTGTGGGTTGGAATGGCTCCGTTTTGCTCTTTGGCATCTCGTGATGGGGAGCGGCTTCAGCACTGCAGCTAGAGGGGAAAAACAGAAAGAAAAAACCCCCTGATGCCGGTGCCAGTTGGTTTTGCGATGCCAGGAATGGGGCCGTGGGAACAAAAAGGCGGCTTTCAAAGCCCGGGTACGAGCCCGGCCAGGCCCGGGCACTCGGCCAGCGCACGAGGAGACCGATCTCGGCTAGGAAAGCCGGGGAGGGACCAGCACGTCCTAGCACGGGAAGAGGGCGCCCAGGTTTGAGGGGAGCCGGGGGGCCCGGGCCACTGCCGTAGCAGCCCGGGCTCCGCGTTTCAACCCCAGATCTGCTGGACATGTCTCGGATGGTCCTGAGGACCAGCGGCCCCCAGAAGCTGCCCCGCGGCTACGAGATCGTCCTGCACGTGCCCGTCTCGGACGCTGACAAAGTCGGTGTCTTTTCCGTGCAGAGTAAGTCCCTGCGCCTCCCAGCGCCCACGGCGCTTTCGCTTCCTCCGTCAGCTCTTCCCTTTCAGACTCCAGCCTCGCTCTTGCCGCGCTCACCCAAAATGGGTTCCCAGGCACGGGCAGTCTCCGCCTGCTTCCCTATGGATACGAGCTATAGCAAGATGCCTTGTGGATGCCATAGAAAAAAACAGCGATGCCATAATAAAAATCAGCAAGCCTGGAAGAGACAGGCGCAGCCCATCCATCCCTCGCTCCCACGGGATGCAGGGAGCATTGGGACCACAAACCCACCTCCCGCAGCTGAAACCCAAGCCGAGGGTGACCTGGAGAGCAGGAAGCTCGGATGGCCGCGCGCTCCCGGCCGGGCTCCCGGCTGCCCCGAGGGATTGACCGGGAAGGCACCCAAGAGCCGAGCGCAGGTCCCCGGTCCCAGCCCGTCACCTGGCAGCCTGCAGACCTTGCTGCCCTGGGCGGCCGCGGTCAGGGGCTGCCAGGGCTGATGCCCCGCAAAAAAAAGGGTCTTTTCTTGCTGGAAAGGATTGGGGGGCTTCACCCTTGCACTGCAATTGCCAAATTGCCAAATTGCAAGAACTGGAGCCGGCGTTAAGGTTTTTCCTGCTGGTTGGACACTCCATCAATGAGATGGGACAGAGCCCCGGTGCGGGGGGCCGTGATACCCCATCTCCAGGGCCGTGGGACGGCAGGGCGGGTTTGAGGCCCTTGCTGAAAGCTGGGGGCGGCAGCGGCGCCGGCGCACCCAGCTCCCCCTTTTCTCGCCCCTGGGCAGATCCCTTCTTCGGGCAGCGCTACGTGCACGTCCTGGGCCGGCGGAAGCTCTTCCACGCCGTGCAGTACATGGGCGGCCCCGCCGAGCTGGAATTCTTCGTGGAGGGGCTGCGCTTCCCCGATGACGCCTTTGCTGGGCTCGTCTCCATCCACGTCAGCCTCCTGGAGGCCCTGGCCGAGGTGTGGAGGCAGGCGGCGAAGGGACGGGGGAGGCCGAGGGAGAGGTCGCGCGGCCCCGGGGCTGCGGACGTCACTCGGAAACGTCCCTCGGGGAAGGCACGGGGGTAAATGAAGTTGGAGGGGTCAGCCCTGAGGATAAAGCCAGGCGATTCCCTGGCCCAGGGCCGTTCCCGCTGGGATGCTCCATGCAGCTGCCGCGATGCGGGGGACAACGCGGGGGACCCCCAGGAGGGCAGCGCTCCCAATTCCCAGCCCGGCGCTCCGGAGCGGCTAACCGGTTTCCTCCCCGCAGGGCATCCCCCCGGCGCCGATCTTCACCGACACCGTGGCCTTCCGGGTGGCGCCGTGGATCATGACGCCCAACACGCTGGCGCCCTTGAGCGTCTTCGTGTGCAGGTAACGGCCGCCGCGGGGGCCGGACTGGCGCGGGCCTCCATCCCCCGGCGCCTCGGCTGCTTCCCTCCCACCTCTCGCCCCGGCAGCGTGAAGGACAACAAGCTCTTCCTCAAGGAGATCAGGAGCCTGGCGGCCAGGGCGGGCTGCGAGCTGACAGTGTGTTCCAGCTACATGAACCGCGGCGACCGCTGGATGCAGGTACGAGGCGCTGGCCACCGGCACCCTGCCCGGAGCGAAGCGGCCGCTGCTCCTCCCGGCTCGCGGTCGACGCCGGCCTTTCCTCCGGGCTGCTGCAGGATGAAGTTGAGTTCGGCTACATCCACGCTCCGCACAAAAGCTTCCCGGTGGTGCTGGACTCCCCCCGCGACGGAGGCCTGAAGGATTTCCCCATCAAGCAGCTGCTGGTAAGCGCGGGCCGGGCCTGGCGTCGGCTGCCGCCCCCTCGGATCGCCCCAGGCTGCCGCAGAAACCTCCGATTCCTCCGCACGCTGAGCGCCGGAGGGGCCAGGAAGGGCTCACCGCTTCACAAAAGAGGGTCTCCTGCCCAGCATTGGGACAGGGTGGATCCCTCGGCACCAGATTCTTGAGCTGTGAGCTGCTTTTTCCCTCGCCTCTTCGGCGCCCTCAATACGCTCCAGCCCACGCGCAGGAGAGGGAAGAGGAGGCCGGTTCCTCGCTCTGAAGATGCAGCCCATGACCCTGTAGGGCCAAACGTCGGGGTCGGTATAGGAAGGGGCACAAAGGGAGAGCAGCCTAGGAGGGCAGTGAGCTCTGAGGACACGTCCTGGCCGAGCGCAGGGAAGATGAGCACGGACGGAAGAGGGCTCGGAGGCCAAACCTCGAGCTAGGAGCCTTGGCCAAGGTGGAGTGCAGCCTTCAGTAGCACCAAACCACGCAGCCTTTGTCAAATGCGGGGACAGAGACCTGAAAATTACCCCTCTGCGCTGTTCCTTGTATCCAGGATAGGAAGGACAGGGGATGCTCGGGTAGCCGGGAGCAGCCTGACCCCATAAATGCATCCAGACCCAGCCGTCCTCACAGCCGGCAGCTCCCTGGGGCCGACGGGCCGGCGCCCGTCCTAGCAAAGGACCCCATGTCTTAACCGTGACCCGAGAGCTGCCGGCCTCCAAGGGGCTCCATCCGTCCTTGGGACACCCTCGGTCTATCCCTTTTCTACGGCAGCAACTGGAGAACAGGACGGCACGTTGGCATTTCCCTTGGGCAGCCCCCGTCTTTGCCGCGTGTCCGCTTGGGGAAGGTTACGCGCTCTTGGGAATGTCGATACACCTTTTTATTGTGCCCGAGACGCGTCCGTGCAGCCCCGGCTCGCCAGGCAGGGTGGGGATAGCGCACTGCTCTGCTCCCTCGCAAGCAAGTCAAGCAGCTCCGCGTATCTGCCCTCTTTAGGAATTGCTTTGCTTCATATTTAAAAAAGCAATTTCAGCCTCTGGAGCTGCTAACATATTACATTCCAATTTCCCACTTTGAAGCCTCCCTTAATCCCACTATCTGGATTTCCAATCTCGTTTTCCAGCTAGGATGATTTAGCCAAACCCAGCACATACATGGGTGCCTGGGACCCCGAGCAAAGCGAAAAAGGAAATGGGTGGGAATTAGCCCCTCAGAGTCCATCTGGAACAGACAGGATTTGGACACTGCAACCTGACCTGAAATGGCAGCAGGGAGGAAGAGGACAGTGACTTGACAGTTGAAACTGCACTGGCTCCATGGTTATTAACTGGAAATAGGTGTTGGACCTGGCACGGCGTCCGCGAGGCTCCAGCACAAGGCTCTCCTGCTCCCCTGCCGTCCTCCCCACAGGGCACGGAGAGCCCTGGAGAAAAGCAGCCCCACCACAGCCGCTCCCACCCGCAGAGCTGCCCCGCTTTTCTCCGAGGGGGAACCGCTGAGCAGCCAGGATTTGCCCCGGAACGGGGGCGGGATGGCAAAGCATCCAGACTGCTCCAGCTGTGTTTGCTCGGCATGAATGAGCTCTTTGTTCCGTGGCTAGATCATAAGACAACAGAGAAAAGAAAACTTGGAGAAGTGCAGGGAACAGAGGGGCCTGGCAGCTCCAAGCTTCGCCAAACACCCTTGAATAAAAAGCAAACTTGGGGCTCCTCTTGGGTGTCGCTCCTCCTTCTCTCGCTAAGCCGGACTCTCTTCCTTGGCTGCATCCTTGCTGCTCCCACCTCTCCAGCGCGGGACAACACGGAGGCTTCTGCACCTCCGTGTCCTTCGGGCATTGTGACCCCCGCCTTGGACCGGACCCTGCACTCCTTGCACTGCCACGTCCTGAGATCCCACCTTCGCTTGGCCAGGACACGCAGGATGGACACAGGAGCTTCGCCTCCTGCAGAAAAGAAAACAGGGTCGCACCAGGGTGCGGAGGGAGCCTGGAGGAATCTGCGTTAACTGAAGCATCCGGCTGGATGCCTCACCCCTAAGGACACCCAACGCTAACAAGTGAGATTTAATGAAAAAATAACAGCAGACACCCGATCTTGTTCAATCAGCTGCACTGCACTGTCATGGGCTTCAAAACCCAGCGGGATTAAATCATAAAGAGCAGAGATGATCCGCAGCTCCCTACAGACGGCATTTGCATCCTGGATCCCGACACAACTATTGCAAAACTTTGTCCTGCTGTTGACACCTGGCTCCACCTCAGGGGTTTTTTTTTTGACATTTTGGTCTCTCCCTAGAGCATTCAAGCCTAGCACGACCACAATGCAAAGGGTTAACGACCTCGGCACAAGCAGCACCTTAAATCCCAGGTAGACTAAGTCCTCAAAATGAGGCTTAAATCGGATTTAAGTGAAGTAGAGCCCCTCAGGTGGCTCTTATTCCTAGGGCGGATTTACCCTCTGGGGCTGAGTTCAAGCTCTCCCTTGGCATGAGCCACCCAGGCACACAGCTCGGAGGCTCCCCCGTCCCCCAAATAATTAGCTTAACTGGACACTTAACCGTTGGCTGCAGATGCCAGAGGGGATCTAGCCTGGCTCAGCGCTCCGGCTCCGCGCCCAGCATTTGCTACCTATTACGGAGACCCGGCTGCCTCCGAGGCCTCCGTCCTCCTACTATTCACACTAATGCCAGCACTGCCTCTTTGTCTCCAGCGACTGGCCCTTGTCCAGGGGTGACTTTTACTCTCGATATTTTTACCCCCCTGAAGCACATCTGAGGCCAGCGAGAGGAAGGTTTTGCACATCTCAGTATTTCCTCAATTTTCTGGTTGCCAGAGGGGCTGCCACGCTGCCAGCAGCTCGCACAGCTGCTGGGGCGTTCGGTGGGCGCCAAACGAGGCTCCCCGTCGTGCGCCCTCCGGCTGCAGCCTGGGGTTCTGCAAAGCCCCCAGGGCCCAGCCAAAGCTGCAATGGGAGACACAGCTGCGGTCGAGCGCCGCGCTGGGAGCTAAAGCTGCCCTGTGGCCATGCGGCTGCCCGGATACCACAGCGCTCGACTGGCTTTGTGCCGGGCAAGCGGGTGCAGCCCCGGATGCAGCAAGCAGGGACAGATCCAGCCCGCAGGGGAGAAGAGGTTCGGAGCCGCCTCCGCTTCCAAGGCCCCGGGCGCCAAGCGGGGCCGCTCCGCAGCCTCTTCCCAGGGGCCACCCCTGCCTAGCTCCCCATTAGCGCCTGGAAAAACGGCTCCATGGCAGCGTCCGCAGCAAAGCGCCGTCAGCAACAAACACATCTCCGAGGTGTGCACAGGCATGGAGCAGGGAAAGTGGGCCAGGACCTTCAGCTCGCTGTCTCTTCTCCCAGGGTCCGGACTTTGGCTACGTGACCAGAGAGCCCCTGTTTGAGGCAGTCACCAGCCTTGACTCATTCGGTAACCTGGAGGTCAGCCCGCCGGTGACGGTCGGCGGGAGGGAATATCCCCTGGGGAGGATCCTCATCGGAAGCAGCTTTCCCACGTAAGTGAGACGCAGAATCTGCGAGTTCAGGAGCAAAGGAAGGGCAAATGTGTCCTTAAATACCACGCAAGTAGTTAAAAACAATGTTGAGGGGCTTAAATGAGTTTGCAACAGAGAGCACGCGGCCCCAGTGCTAAATTTCTGCCTTCACATTCACTCCCTTCTCCACATCACCCTTCCTTCACTTCAGTAATTGCATGGATATATGCACAAATTTTACTCGTATTCTTTCTTTTTGGGGGCAATTTCACCACCAGAGCTGCGGGCAGGAGAATGACCAAAGTGGTGAGGGATTTCCTCTATGCCCAGCAAGTGCAGTTCCCCGTGGAGCTCTACTCGGACTGGCTGACCGTGGGCCACGTCGACGAATTTGTCACCTTTGTGCCCAGTCCTGACGTGAAGGTAGGAGGGAGGCCGCGGGTTCCGCGCGCCGCTGCAGCCTCACAGCAACCCCGCTCCGTCTGGGAGAGGGCTGAGGAAGCGGCTCCGTCTGCCGGGCGAGGGACGGGCTGAGGTTGCCACGTGCAGCTGCGCTTCCAGACAGCTCCAAAGGGTAGGCTGGCTTCCTCCAAAAGGCATCTGGGAAAAGAAGAAAAATCCCAAAGTGACTAATCTAACTCGAAGCCCCCCAGGGAAACCCCGTTGCTCATTTACCTCCGATGCCCAAGTCACGGGCTGGCTCCGCTCTCCCAGAGCATCCACATTTACGGCTCAAGCTTCTTGTGGAAGCGCAAGCTGCCTCCGAAGGCCGCCCAGGGCAGCTCACTCGGGAGCGTCACAAACGTGATAGCCTCAAGGAACACCCCCACAAGGCGCCCTTAGCGCCCTTCACCAAGCACGTGGGGCTGGTGCCGTCCTCGCATCCACAGGAGGCTCCAAATGGCTCCTCTCCCACTTCCCCTAGGGATTTCGGATGCTCATGGCCAGCCCCACTGCGTGCTACCGGCTCTTTCGGGAGAAGCAGAAGGAGGGCCAAGGCGAAGCCGCCATGTTCAAGGGTAAGGGGGCACCCGTCGGGCGCTGCCAAAGTGGGACAGCCCCAGGCACAGGGACAGGCGGTGAGGCCCAAGGGTCAGAGCAAAGAGGCGTTTTCATCAGCCCGGAGGAATTTCCCGAGTCTCCGACGAGGCGGGGGGAACGTGCGGATCTCTGTCCCGGAGCTCCAGGCCAGCTTTGATGTAGGATGAGGCCAGCGGCGCTGGGGTGCGGAGCAGCCGGCGCGAGGGCGGGCGCCAGGACGTGCCTGACCGGTGCGTGGGCGCTGGGGATGCGCATGGGGACAGGGACCTTTTCCTGCCCCTGCAGCTGTCGTCCTTCTGCGCGGTGCTACCCGGCCCCCTCAAGCTCTATTTTGAGACAATGAGTGGGCCTGGCGGGATGAAGCCCTCCGCACAGAGGTGACTTTTGCTCAAGAACTCCTCTGCCCGCTGCAAATGCCATCAGGCCTCCCGCTGCCCGGGCCGCACGGCGCCACAAGGCCCAGCAGAGAGCTGCAGGTGCCCGGGCAACTGCCATGGGCCCCTCTGAGCTCCCCAAGCGCCACTTTCCCTCCCCTCCGAGCACCTCCCCGGGCTGGGCCGCAAGTGCCTCCATTTCCTCCAAAGCGGCCGCGCTGGAGAATCAGTCTCTGATGTGAAACAGCTCCTGCCCATGCAGGGCAGCTCTTTGCTAACAGACCATCCGCGGGCAGCCGGCTCATCAGAGCAGCCGCGGCCTCGTGGGCGCTCCAGTCTGGGCACCTTCTAACCTCGGTTTTGCTTAGGATAAAACTCATCCGTCTGCACGGATCAGGGAAAGACACGCGTGCCTGTGAGGGACTCTCGCGCCCTCCGAGCTCGTGTTATGTCCACCGCTCCGGGATCCGGCCGTCCCAGGTGAGGGGTGACCCCGTTTCTTCCTGCACGGGCCTGCCCAGCACCCGGCTAGTGGGGAGACGACAGCTCCGATTTAGAGAGCTGGGAATTGAGACATCAGAGAAACAGCAGCCCGTTGTCCCCCGGGCAGGACTCCGACCTTGCAGAGTCCCCAGGCCAGGCATGGGCGCTGACAAGCGGCCGGAGATCTCCCCAGCGCCCGGTTTTCCCAGAGCAAGCTGTTGGGATTCCCACCAGCCTCAGTCGGAGCGGTATCCCAGCATCTCCCTGCTCCGCCACAGTCAGGGAGATGCTTCTGGCCAGGAGTGTTTCCCTTCCCCAATCGGGGTTTGCATTCGTAGGCTACTCCGGAATGGACACCAAACGGGTCACCATTAACAAGGTCCTTTCCAACGACGTCCTGGTGCAACAGAACCAGTACGTCCAGGTAAGGACCGGGCGGGCACCATCGCAGGCAGAGCCAGGCTGCCCTCGCGCTGCTGCCGACGCCTGCCCGCACTGGACCCTGGCGGGGCGACGGTTCTGGCCAAAGCCCGGGCCGACCCCAAGCTGCTCTTCTCCCCTCTCTCCAGCGCTGCATTGACTGGAACAGGGACATCCTCAAGAAGGAGCTGGGCTTGGCGGAGAGCGACATCATCGACCTGCCGGCCCTCTTCAGGATGGACAGGGATGGCAAGGCCACGGCCTACTTCCCGAACATGGTGAGCGCCGGCATCCTGCTCCGTGGGCGTCCCTGCTCCATGGACATCCCTGCTCCCCAGGTGTCCCTGCTCCGTGGGTGTCCCTGCGCCACAGGTGTCCCTGCTCCATGGGTGTCCCGGAGTCCCTGCTCCATGGGGGTCCCTGCTCCAGCTCGTGGCCGATTTGGGGCCGGGGGCTGCCGGGGGCTGCCGGGGGCCGGAGCAGCCGTCCTGCACAGACGCATGTCCATGGCAAGAGCCAAGCAGCTGAAGCCTCCTGGCTGGCAGCTACTGGGAGAAAAAGGAGGGTTTTTTAATTGCAGGATAAAATATCTTCACTGCGTTCTTCACTTTGGACCTTTTTAGTACATGAGCATTACTGGGCTTGAAGTTTATTTGGACAAATCCCCTTTTCACGGTTAAAATCAAGCAGGGCTGAGAATCCTGCAGATGCGGTGGCTTTGGAGCTGCAGGTGGGAAGGGGAGCCAGGCAGGCGCTGGCCGCGACACTCGTCTCCCCTAGGACTTGGATGGAGAGGTGATGCCGGCAGAGCCAAACCGATCAAATTGCTTTTTTCCCATAAATAATGCACGGCTTAGGCCTGTGACAGATGGCTACTCCACTGCTGCCAGGACAGGCTACCTCCCTCTTCCAATGCAATCCAACAAATGTCCCACACGATCTTCCTGTGGGATTGTCCAAAGCAGCGAGACGTTTTCCTCCCCAGCAAGCCCCTTTTTCCCCAGAAAGAGATGCCACGTGGCTCAGAAAAGCCACTTGCAACTCGAAAGACCTTCTGGGCTGGCCAGGAAAGCCAAAAGCAGAAGGGGGCAAACGAGGCCGTTGCTCGTGGCGCAGGTCAACATGATCGTGCTCTCCCGACACCTGGGCATCCCCAAGCCCTTCGGCCCCATCGTGGAGGGCGAGTGCTGCCTGGAGCAGCACGTGCGCTCCCTCCTGGAGCCCCTGGGCCTGGCCTGCAGCTTCATCGACGACATCTCCTCCTACCACAAGAACCTGGGCGACGTCCACTGTGGCACCAACGTGCAGCGCCGGCCCTTCTCCTTTGAGTGGTGGCACGTGGCGCCCTAGGCGCCGGCAGCGCCTCCGCCGCGCGCGGGGGCCACCGTCGGCGCTCCTGCGTGTGTGCTTTTGCCTTTCGCTGCTTTTTGCTGCTTTTCGCTGCTTTTCTCCCCGCTTGCGGGCCGCCCGACGCGGACGTGCAGCGCCAGGCGTGTCTGCGAGCGCCCGCCGCGCCAGGGCCCTCCGCGGGGCCCGCGCAGATGCTCCGGTTGGAAGGAGAAAACATGGAGAGAGACGGTGATTTCTGGCGAGCTGCAGCACCGGCAACGTGTACCCATGGGAATAAAAAGAGGAAACGTTTTGGGAATGTCCTCCTCTCTGTAGGGACACCTGGTTGATGCCGCTCTCAGCACTTTTATGCTGCTGGAGGGGCAGCAGCTACGTCAGTGACAAAAACAGGTTTTCGGTCCCAAAAGATGGCAGATCTGGAGGGACACCCTCCTTTTCCTTTGGCTCTGGAAAGCAGAGTCATTTCCCCCACACGGGAAGGAAGCAAAGGGCTTAAAGGCCCGCAGTGCCCACCGTCCCCCCCGCCTCAGGAGGCGGCCGCCATCCAAGGTGGGGAGTGAGTTCAGCTGGGCTGCGAGCTGGATGACGGGGGCAGCTCCACTGCCTAGGCCTTGGCATGAGGAAATTCAGCCATAACCTGACAGCAGCAGGAGAGAGAAAAGCCGAGGCAGAGCCGCCCCAAGGAAGAGAAAGGCCCCGGGCCTCGCCTGAGAAAGGCGAGGCCTCGGGCCGCCGCGCCTCGTTCCCGCCGGCCCGAGCCACACTCAACATGGCGCCCGGAGCCGCACACAAAATGGCCGCGCCTGAGGCCGCCCTGGCCTCGTCGCCCTCTATGATCCGGGCGGTCACTTCCGCTCCCGCGGCGGAAGCTGCGCCAGCGCTAAGATGGCGGCGGCCGTGGTGGGAGTCTCCTTGAGGCGGCGCGTCCCGGTGCGGCTGCTGCTGGTGAG
>VZSV01000230.1:10718-23381 GCA_013398735.1 Nothocercus julius | reverse complement strand
GCATCGCTGGGGTTTGCACCATGCATTTCAGCAGGGTTGCAGCGTGCGCGTCCCCGGGTTTTGCACCTTGCGTTTCACCCGGGTTGCAGCGTGCGCTTCCCCGGGGTTTGCACCATGCATTTCACCTGGGTTGCAGCGTGCGCGTTCCCCAGGGTTTGCACCATGCATTTCACTGGGGTTGCAGTGTGCACATCCCCAGGGCTTGCATGCTCCCAGTGTTGCGCTGTGCGCAGCTTTCAGGGTTGCGCCATGCACATCCTCAGGCTTGTGCAATGTACGTCCCCAAGGTTTTGTGCTGTGCACGTCCCCGGGGTTTGCACTGTGGACATCCCCGTGGTCAGCAGTGCGGATTTCAGAGAATCACAGAATCATTTCCCTGAGGTTGGGCTGTGCACGTCCCCAGGATTGCGGGCTGCACGCCCCGGGCTTGCGCTGCACGTTTCCTCAGTCTTGCACTGCATCCGAGCTCGGGGGCTCTGTGCGCGCTCCAGGCTCCCGCTGCACCCTTCCGCTTTGCCTCGTGCACTGGCCCTGCAGCTTGCACCGTGTGCACCCCCGGGCTTGCACCGCACGGTGTCCGCAGCTTGCACCGTGCATGTGCTGGTGTTGCACTGTGCGCAGCGTCTGGAGCTGCAAAATGCTCTTCAAGGCCACGGTTTCCTCGATTTGTACTTTATTTTTTGCAAAGTTACATAAGGCCTAATGGACGTAAGGGCAGAGGAGTGGGTTGCTCTAATGTGTCACGTTCAACAGTGCCCAGGGCACTGCAAACCCCTCTGAGTCCCTTTAGCTGCCTGGGTTCCCTCTTGCACCAGGGCTGAGCAGCACTCTGGGCTTAAACCTCATTCTTCTTCTCCTGCTTTGGTTAATTTGGGGATGCAAGTACCCAATTGCATCCGTCAAGGGCGAAGCTGGGTCTGGCAGCAGGAAGGACGGCCGGGAGATGCCCAAGTTCTTGGGAGGCTTTTAGTGTTTAGCACATGGGAATGGGAGGCCGAGCGCCTCCCCTGTGGGAGGAGGATGCTCCCGCTTTGCCAGGCCCTGGGAAAACACCTTGCTTGCAAGGACCTTGTTATTAGCTGTTTCATCTGTCTCCAAAGTTTGCAAAAGGGGAAGAAAAAAACAAAAAGCAAAAAAAAAAGATGCATGAGAGCAGCTCAGCACCGGGAACGTCTCCGTCTTCCAGGAAGCCTCTTTCCCCCCCCTGCTTTCTTCTGGCCTCAGGGCTTTCCCCAGCTACACTCCCACGCTTGCAAATCGCGTAGGACCAGATCACCTGGAAATACGGGTTCAGTGCCGGGCGGCGATCGCCTTTCCAGGGATTTGTGAGCGCGTTTTCCTTGGGCGCGGAACGTGGGCTTGCCGCGGGGAGCCGGAGGGCACGCGGGGTCTTGTCCGAGCTCGCTCCAGGCTCTCCTGCCGCCGGGATTTGCAGCTGCCGGCGGCGATTCCCCTGGCGCTAGGTGTTTGCAGATGAGGTGCGGCCACCACCGGCAAACCGGTTGCGCCGCTTCCGCCCTCCCCTTCGCCGCAGGCTGCCCGGACACGTCGCCTTCGCGGCGAGCCGGAGCCGGGAAGCAGCTCTGGAGGTGAGAAAAAAGAGGGATACAAGGTGGGATTCACTGCGCTGACACGGGGGAGATGGGAGATGGAGCTGCTACATCCTCCAGGAAATCTGCTTTTCCCAGGACAGGTTGGAGGACTCTGTTATTTTGTTGTAGTGAAAGAGTTGGGAATTCAAACAGCAGCTTGATTTCCATGGATCCTGCTGAGCATCGAGGCCGGGTGCCAACTGCTGTTACATCAGCTGTGGATGAGCTTCCAGGGCTTCGGAAGAAGCTCGTGGGGTACCTAGCTGGGATGGTTTTTGTGTCAGAAAAGGACAGTTTTGCATGGGTGGAAATGTCCGACTCTGAAGAGTCGTGCCGGGAAAGGAGCCGCGGGATAAGGAGCAGCACCAGGGATCCGGATGCATCGTTTAATCCCAAGTGGATTTGGGTGCATGGGGGGAATAATAGGCAATCCAAGCGCTTTGCATCAGTGCAGAGACCTGCAAGCCTTGGCTTCTGCATTAGGGTGCGCAAGGTGGAAACCTTGCGAAAAGGCAGGGGCAAAAGGTGCGTTCGGGGGCCGGCTGTGCGAGGGCGGCGCGGTGCCGAGCTGCCGGCGCTCCGGCTGGCTCGTCCCCAGCTCCGCTCCCTTCCCCCTGCCCCGAGCTGCCGCTGAGGCCGCTTTTGTCCCCGCGTGCCGCGTGACGGTCACGTGCGCCCGCCCAGCGCCTCCCTCCTGCCTTCGTCCGCTGGCAACCCGCTGCCTCCTCTTCATCGCTGTGCGAGCCCCGTAGCCGCTCCGTGTTTCCTTGGCACGCGTCGGGTCTGTCCCCTAAGGGGCTGTTCCTCCTCTCCGGCTCCGCAGATAGCAGCAGGCTGCTGGGCCGGCCGCCGCCGGGCTACGGGACGCTGCGGCCGGGCTCCGACGGAGGCGGCATGGTACGTACGCGGCTCTGCACGCTCGGTCTTGCTACCTGTGTTATTTTTCTTTTTATGACCTTTAAACGGACCTTCGCTGGGGTGAGGTAACCTCAAGTGCGACGCTGGGTTGGCTGTCGCTCCTTCCTGAGCGCGGTGGCGCGTTGCTCTTGCAGGAGGTGACGGGCTACCAGCGCCGGCGGTGGCGGGTGCTCCTGTGCCACGCGGCCTCCGCGCTCACCGCGGGGCTCCTGCTCCTCCTCTTCCACTGGAAGCCCAGCCTGGAGGTGCGGGCCAAGTGCCGGCCGTGCCCGCTCGGCCAGGCCGACTGGATCGTCATCAGGGTGAGTGCTGACGAGCGCGCTCCGGCAGAGCCACGGTTGCCTTCGAGGGCCGTCTGACATCCCGGAAAGGTCCCGGGCGAGTGGCTTAACTGCTCCTCTTCCTCGTGCCCCAGCTGCAGCGTTGATATTTGGCTTGATGGACCAACGTTGGCTTGGTGCCACCAAGGTCAAGCAGTTCCCAGGCCCAATCCTGGAACCGAGCGGTGCTTTGCCATTCCGTGCCGCTCTCCCGGCTTTGTTTTGTCCGCGTTTTTTACCTGCTTGTTGCAGACGGGCAGGACGTGGGCCCGTTTTTTTGAGGGAGGTGCGAGGCCAGGGACGGAGGCACCTTCGCGCGGGGAGGTTCCTCGTCGCGGCGTCCGTTCCCGGAGGCCGTGGCGAGCTGCGTGTGTTGCAGGACCGATTCGGGCAGTGCTTCACCACGCGGGTGCGCACGGAGGCGCTGGCCGATGGCAGGTGGGTCGGGCTCGCGCGCACTCCGCCGAGGGGTGCGGTAGCCCCAGCGGCCTCTGCGTGGTAGCTCAACGCGTGGTGGGCGCCCGTCCAGGCTGGATGTGCCGGGGGAAGCCCGTCGGAGCCGTGACTGAGGTTGATTCTCCATCCTGCGCAGCCTGGAGCATCACCCAGGAGCCCGCCTGGAGGAGCGGGCAACCAGCATCGCCATCGGCACGTCGGAGGAGGAGGAAAGCCGGGACACCATCCGGCTCCACGAGAAAGAAGAAGTAAGGCCGGCACCCCATCCCGCGATTCCCTCCCGAAGGGCCGTCCTCGGGCTCTGATAACCCCCTTCCCTCCACGTTGTTCCGGTCAGAGGAACTTGTTGCGCTACTACCTCTTCGAGGGCTTGCGCTACGTCTGGATGGAGAGGCGACAGGCGTTCTGCAGAGTCAGGTACGGCCAGTGCCCGTGCGGCCGCTGCCCCGAGGGAGGGACGGAGGTCCCGGAGGAAGAGGCCCCATGCGTTGGCTTGGGCTCCTGCTGGATTTTTAAACCCGTTTCTTCACCTTTCCCCTCCGTTTTTCCAGTGATTTGGATGAAGGCTGGACCTGTGAGGATCTCCACCTCTCCCAGGCGGGTCTTGAGCAGCAAGACCACAACACCAGGTAGGGATGTCACAGGACTACCTGATACACAGGGCATCGCATACCTTAAATCTTCACTGTGCTTCGAAAGAAATAATTTTAAAAAACTGCTTTTATTGCAGGAAATGCCCTTTTTATTGCAATAGTTGCCATGCTGTTATTGCCCTTTCTAAGCAATGCACAGAGATCTTAGGACCACTATCCCACCCATCTGCTCACCAGGCAGATGGTGACTTAGAGCCATCGTTGCAACTGGTTTTCAATATCAGGGACTTCGTTCTTTGGTCTCCCTGAGCTCCTGTGGAGGTCTGGCAGCAGGGTGGCCTTCAGCTTGGAAATGCAGCTCTTCTGCACCGCAGGATCGCTTCCCCTTTGCTTTCCTCTCCCTTCTGCAGGAGGAAAATCTACGGACCGAACCTCATCGAGGTGCCAGTGAAGTCCTACCCGAGGCTCTTGGTGGAGGAGGTGGGTGCCTGGCGGGGCCCGGAGAAGCAGGTTGTGCCTGAGGCCAAGGCTTGGTGCCCTCTGCATCTCAACTCCGCTGCGAGGAGGGCGTTAAGTTCAGGGGCTCTTCCTCGCTGCCAGGGAGGACTTTAGGAGAGGAGATCAGAGGAGGCAGAGCTGATGCAGGTGTGGAGAGGACCCGTACTGCCCCTTAGCTCGGACAGGAGCGTCCGTGGGTGGTCACAGAGATGGCTGCACATCTCTGGGTGTCCTCCCCATGGACCGGACATCCATGATCTAGAGTCCTGACCACAGGGAAAGCTGGGGAGGCTGGAGAAGGCAGCTAGTCCATCACCAACCCCAAGGAAGGGCCACCTTCTCTGCATGGACTTCCCGTGGCGCCTGGAGGTCTCACAATGGCCCGGAGGACGCTCTTCTCCAAACCTGCTCTGCTTGCTGGTTCCCTGCAGGTGCTCAATCCCTTCTACATCTTCCAAGCGTTCAGCATTGTGCTGTGGGTCTGCGACGCCTACTACTACTACGCTGCCTGCATCTTCCTCATTTCCACCATCTCCTTAGGGCTGTCCCTCTATGAGACGAGGAAGGTTGGTCACGGGCCTCAGCGGAGGGCAGAGGCGTGGGGAAATGGAGGGGACACCTTAGCAGATCCCAGCCCACCTTGGGGACCCGAGGAGGGAGCCCAGGGTGAGGTGCAGGAACCGCGGGCTGCTCCCGTGCTGGAAGCCCTGCGAGGTGAGCCCGAGCTTGCCCTGGGCCTCCAGTCGGTGGGGCAGGTTCCCTCATCCTCCTGCCACCATCCCTAGCCCGGTGCGCTCAAGAGTTGACCCCGGTGGGGACTTTGCTGCGGTTCTCTGCTCCCTCGGGCGCCCGCTGACTGCTCACTTCCCCGCAGCAAAGCGCCACGCTGCAAACCATGGCCAGGATGTCGGTCAGCGTCCGAGTCCGCCGCCCCAGCGGAGGTGAGCACGGTGCCTGCGGTGAGCGAGGCTGCTCGGAGCGGGGAGGGGGCCACAGCGTGCCTGGCGTTCCCGACCCGTGGGAGTAGCGCGGCTGGTGGGGAAGCCGCCTCGCCGAGTTTGGTAGCAGGAAGCACCATCTGCATCTGCTGGACTTGAGCTGTGTCCCATCACCTGCCACCCAAGCTGTTGAGTAGACCCAAGGGATGGAGGACTCCCTGCTTGTGGCCTTCAGCCGAGTCCTGCGGGACGGTGCTGGGGCCGTGGGCCTGAGCGCCTGGTGCTCTCTCCAGCCGAGGCGGTGGTGAGCTCGGCGGACCTGGTGCCCGGCGACTGCATCAGCCTCCCGTGCGACGGGATGCTGGTCCCCTGCGACGCCGCGCTGCTGACGGGCGAGTGCATGGTCAACGAGAGCATGTTGACAGGTGAGAGAGGCAGCCCCGGCACGGCTGCTTGCATCCACGTCCCAACTTTATTGGGAGGATTTAGAGGGAAAAGATCAAGCTAGGTGTCTCCTGAGAGCCTAAAGCAGCCCCTTCCCATCCTTGTGTTCACCCACTCCCGCACAGCGGCTGCTGGACGGGCTGGTTGGACCCCCATGCGCTGGGGGTTATAAACCTTCCCACGTGATGGTCCTCCCCGCCCTGGGTTCCTCCCGCAGGGGAGAGCGTGCCGGTGATGAAAACGCCTCTGCCGGCGGGCGGCCGGGCGGCTCGCGCCGTCTACTCGCCTGAGGAGCACCGGCGGCACACGTTGTTCTGCGGGACGCAGGTCATCCAAGCCAAGTCCTACGTGGGCAAAGAGGTGCTGGCCGTGGTGACGCGCACAGGTAATGGGCGGCGTGAAGGCCGCTCTTGGCCATGTCCTTGCAAGCGTGCAAACCTGATGGTGTCCAGTCCTGGCGCTCCTCTCCTGCAGGGTTTTGCACAGCCAAGGGGGACCTCATCAGCTCCATCCTCTACCCCAAGCCTGTAAGCTTCAAGTTCTACAAGGACGCCGTGAAGTTCGTGCTGTTCCTCGCCATCCTGGGTATGCCCAAGCATGGAGGAGCAGCCGAATTCCTCCTCCTACTTGGATCCACCCAATTCTCCTTGTGATGGAGCTTGTTTTTCCTTTCTCTCCTGCACAGCTTTTATCGGCACGCTCTACAGCATCTTGATCTTGATCAAAAACCAGGTATGGTTCCTGGAGCTGGTGCCCTTGGGCGCCGGAGCTGGCGCTGGGCCCATCAGCCAGCGCTGGTGGAGAGGGTTGGGAGATGTGGGTGCCCCAGGTGCTTAGGCTGCCCCGTGTCTCCTCACTGCGCCCCGCGGCAGGTTCCTGTGGGGCAGATCATCGTCCGTGCCCTCGACCTGGTCACCGTCATTGTGCCCCCGGCCCTGCCAGCTGCCATGACCGTGGGCACCATCTATGCCCAGAACAGGCTGAAGAACCAGGGCATCTTCTGCATCAGCCCTCCTCGTATCAACCTGTGCGGGAAGATCCGCCTGGTCTGCTTCGACAAGGTGAGGTACAGGGTAGCGCTGCTGTGTGGGGCCATGGTGGTGGGTGAAGGCTGGCCTGGATCCACCATCCTCTCCATCGCCTGCAGACGGGAACCCTCACGGAGGAGGGTTTGGACGTGTGGGGCATTGTCCCGCTGGATAGGGACCGTTTCTTGCCCATCGTCCACGAGCCCCGCTGCCTTCCCGACGGTCCCCTGCTCTACTCTCTGGCCGCCTGCCACACCATCTCACTGCTGCGGACGCAGCCCATCGGAGACCCCGTGGACCTCAAGATGGTGGAGTCCACTGGCTGGGTAAGGAGGGAGGCAACGGCAGCAGGCCGTGCTTTGCCTCAGGTGGCCCCTGTGCCATCACAGCAGAAGGGGGGTCACCCTCAGGAGAAGAGAGGGAGCCGGTGTGGGCTCGGGCTCAGCGTCTTTTGGTTGCAGCACCTGGAGATGCCAGAGGAGGACCAAGCAGAGCTTCCTGTCTTGGAGCAGTTTGGGACAAAGGTCTTGGCTGTGATGAAGCCTCCACCTGTGGAAGAACAGCCACGAGACACGGTACGTCCTGGCTGAGCCATGGTGAGGAGGGTACGTGGTGTGGCATCACCCTCAACTTAAGTCACCTTCCCAAGGGATGCTCTGCTCTGCCCTCGTGGATCCTCTCCATCCCCGAGGCAGATTTTCCTGATGGATCTTGACACCCACCGACTCCCTTCCCTCCCCAGAAGCACCAGGTGCCCGTGGGCATCCTCCGGCGGTTCCCCTTCTCCTCCTCCTTGCAGAGGATGAGCGTGCTGGCGAAGCTGCCTGGCAAGGCCTCTGCAGAAGCATATGTCAAAGGGGCACCGGAGATGGTGGCCAGCCTCTGCAGGAAGGACACGGGTAGGTGCTGGGGACGGCAACCGCCCGCTCTGCATCGCTGACCTCGATCCAGGCCGGTTGATGATGATGACAACGATGAGCAGGTGCTCATCAGGCAACTGTTTTGACCTCGCTTCTCCCTGGCGGCCGCCAGTGCCGCCGGATTTCTCCCAGATGCTGCGGCACTACACCACGGACGGCTTCCGCGTGCTGGGGCTCGCTTGCAAAGCCCTGAGCGCTGTGACCACCTTCGAGGAGGCCCTGCAGCTCACAAGGTTGGTACAAACCATCTTCCCTCCGTGTAGACCTTGTTTGGTCACTTCTCGCCTGCTTTGTGAGATGGTCTCTCAAGGAGTCAGGCATTATCTTTGGTGGAGCTTCTGGGCCTGCACGAGCCATTTCCCAACAGGGAGTCCGTTGAGAGCGGCTTGACCTTCCTCGGCTTCCTCGTCATGAAGAACGTGCTCAAACCAGAGACGGCAGCCACCGTTCACCTGCTGCGCAGTGCCAACATCCGCCCCGTCATGGTGACAGGTACCACTCAAGCCATGGATGCCCTTCCTCGACAGAGCGCCAGCTCTTGACTCCTTCACCACCCATCCCTTGGGCGTTGACCTCTCGTGGTCTGCACAGCTGGTCTGCACAGCTGATGGGGATTTGCAGGAGTCAACTAAGAGTGGCCCGCAGTCAGGCAAGCAGTAGCTGCCAGGGCTTTGGGGATGGAAGGTGCTGCATTTGCGTCAGGAATAAGCTCTTATCCCCCAAAACATCCTCGTGCACGAGATTGCAGAGCTATACAAGAGGGAATCTGAGAGGTCTGGGCTGCTCTTCCTGGCCTGAAGGCATTAAGAGCTACGTGAGACCCTGCTAGCCAAGTTAGCCAACACTACCCTGAGTGCTGCTGCCTCTATCTGGCAGGAGATAACATGTTGACAGCCGTGAACGTGGCCAAGAGCTGCCGCATGGTGGAGCCGAAAGAGTGGGTCATCTTCGTCAATGCCTCCCCGCCCACGGCTGACAAACCTGCTGCTCTGAAATTTGTCCTCGCCGAACACTCGCAGGGCCAAGAGGAGTCGGAGGTGAGTACAGAGAGGGAGGACGTTGGGCGAAGGCGGCTGGTCCCCTGGGTGCTACTGAGCTCCACAGAGACGCCAACCTGCCCCACCGTGGAGAACATGTGGCCTCCCTGGTGGGTTGTCTCTGCTCGCAGGGCCTCTACCAGCAGGATGGCTTCTGCCTCCAGCCGCGGCCCTGCCACTTGGCACTGAATGGCAAGTCCTTCGCTGTGCTTCAAGAGCACTTCCCCGACCTGCTGCCCAAGGTGAGTTCGGCCCCGTCGTGCCGGGGGACATCCCAAGCAGGAAGACCAAGCGATTGGCCTCGTCTTGGCCGAGCACTTTGTGTTGGTCCTGCTGCTGCAAGGAGGCTTCTTCTGTGCTGCGCGTGGTAGAAGCGGGTCAAGGTCGCATCAACCCAGCTCCTGCTGATGATCAACATGCTCCAAGCGTCAGCCGTTGGGTTGCCTTCCCGAGCGATGCCAACGCTGTGTCCTTCCCTCCTCGCAGATTCTCATCCGTGCGACCGTTTTCGCTCGCATGTCGCCTGACCAGAAGACCCAGCTGGTGTGCAGCCTGCAGGAGCTCAAGTAGGTTCCCAGGCCCTGCGACGTGGGGCACAGAGGAGAACCAGGGGCATCCCTGTTCATGGCATTGCCTATTGCCTCCTGCAGGCCAGAAGCTTTTTTTTTTTTTTTTTTTCCCAGGGCTCTTGGTAGCTCTGTAATCCCATCTCACCCTTTCCCCAACCATGGCATGCTCATGGGTGCAAGCCAAGGGTCTCCAAAGCTCTCCAGGCCCTTGCCCACCCTACCCTTTCTGCCGCAGCTACTGTGTGGGGATGTGTGGGGATGGCGCCAATGACTGCGGGGCGCTGAAGGCAGCCGACGTGGGCATCTCTCTCTCGGAGGCAGAGGCCTCGGTGGCGTCGCCTTTCACCTCCCGCGTTGCCAACATCGCCTGCGTGCCCACGGTCATCCGGTGAGCTGCTGGGGTCGTGGCCTTCAGGGGCTGGGGAGCTTCAGCGGGGACAGGGGATGAAACTCGGCATGGATTCTCGGTGCCTCTGTGCCCTCCGAGGGACTTGTGTCCTTGCAGAAGGAGCTTTGTGTCCCCAGGCTGGTGGAGGCTGCCAAGGGAAGTGGTGGAGTCACTGACCCTGCCAGTGTTCAAGGAGCACGTAGATGAGGCACTTACAGACATGGTTTAACAGGCATTGGTGGTGATGAGTTTATGGTTGGGCTTGATCTTACACGTCTTTTCCAGCCATAATAATGATTCTATGATGATATAAATTCTCTTTTTCTGTCCTCTCTGCAGGGAGGGCAGGTGCTCACTGGTCACCTCCTTCGGGGTCTTCAAGTACATGGCCCTTTACAGCTTGGTGCAGTTCGTGTCTGTGCTGCTGCTCTACACGGTGAGCGTCCCCGCGGCAGCAGGGACACGGCACAGCGGGGACAGCTTCTCTGGTGGAGCCCAACTGAGGTGCAGGGGAGAGTGGAGAGACCAGGCAAATGATCCCTCTTGAAACCTTTGCATCACATTGTAGACACTTTAGTGAGACCTATCTGAGTTCCGAGATGTATCTGAGCACCTAAAATGCTCAGAGATGCCCCAGGGTATTTCCAGGCCAAGGCTGTTGTCACCTTCTCGTGGTTGGGTTTGAAGCCAAGGTCTTCTCTAGCCCCTCCTTGTGGCTGGATGAGAGTGTTTTTTCCCTCCCAGATCAACACCAACCTGAGTGACTTCCAGTTCCTCTTCTTTGACCTCATCATCACCACCACCGTGGCGGTTTTGATGGGTCGGACGAGGCCTGCCAAGGAGCTGGGGGTGGAGCGTCCCCAAGGGGCGCTGATCAGCGTCCTCGTGCTGGGCAGCCTGCTCCTCCAGACAGCTCTGCTCATCACCGTGCAAGTCCTCAGCTACTTCATCACCATCTCGCAGAACTGGTAAGGGACGCCCAGCTGTCCACCTTCAGTGATGGCAACAGCGAGGAGGATTGAAACAAGCCTGGTGTCCTGGGGGTTGTCCTTGACTCCAGTCAATGCTGGTGGCATCAAGGAGATGCTGAACCATGGCCGCGTACTTACGGAGGGAGGAGGTTGCTTGGCGTCTACATCTTCTTGCCAGCTACACTGTCCTCACAGTTCCTTTGGGTCTCATTCCCTGCCTTTTTGTCCCCTCTACCTGGTGCAGGTACGTGCCACTGAACAGCACGGTGACGGCTCCCCAGAACCTGCCTAACTATGAGAACACGGTCCTGTTCTGCATCACGGGCTTCCAGTATCTCATCCTGGCCGTGGCCATGTCTAAGGGCTACCCTTTCCGGGAGCCGCTGTACACCAATGGTGAGGACAAGGCTGTCCACGGACACCCTTCCCTGAGTGGGCCAGGGGAGCTGTCAAGGCTTCCTTCTCAACCGCCTTCCCTCTCGCTCTCAGTGCTCTTCTTGCTAGTCCTCGTTGCCCTCTTTGGCCTCATGGCATGGTTGACCTTATACCCGCTGGGCTTCCCCAAAACCCTGCTGAAGCTGCAGACCATCGACGACTTGAACTTCAAGCTGCTCCTGCTGGGAGTCGCCACGCTCAACTTCTTCGCCGCCTTTGTGCTGGAGGTGAGGCCAGGCCTGTTAGCTCCAAGTCTTTGGAGGTTGTTTCCCCAAGAGGTCCTTTTGGGTCTTCCCAACCAAGCCCTTAACCCTTGGGCCCTGTGGCCTCCTCCCAAACCCCTTCTTCCCCGCCTCGCTTTGCTGCAGACTGCCCTGGACCACGGCTTGCTTTGCTGCCTGCGCAAGCTGCGCCGGAAGAAGGTGTCCAAGAAGCTCTTCAAGCGACTGGAGAAGGAGTTGAGCCAGCAGCAGCCGTCCTGGCCGCCCTTGAACGAACCGCTCTTTGCAACACCCAAGATGTCCATCGCGGTGAGATAGCTGTGGTCGGCGTGTGCTGGGCCACCCTCCTCCCTGCCCTCCAGCCCTCGCCGTTGAGGTGGTGATCCTGGTACCAACGTTGGCCTGGGCATCCGTGCCCAGGTGGAGATGCTCCATCCAGGGTGAGGGATGCAGCAGGTAGCTACGGACCATCAAGGCATCTTGCCTTCGCCATTGGGCTGTCCTCAGCACCGCAGCCCACACCATGGCCATGCTGGCCTGAGCCGTGGCCACCAGGAAGCCTGCTGAGGAGCCAAGGCAGGAGAAGGAGGTGCAGAAGAGGAGAAACCACCTTGACTCTTTCCTTCCCCCTCTTGCCCTGTGCTCTCCCGGTCAAAACCACTAAGGTGGAGGAGGTCTCATCCTGCTGGTGCCATCGGCTCCTGCTCACTGTGAACCTGCCGCCTCCGCCTTGCTCCCGACCGGACGCCCCGGATGTGTAGGAAGTGTTTACAAGCCGCCCCGCTCCCAGCTTGCCAGCTCGGCCCCGCTCCAGAGCACTGAGCTGCCGAAGCCCCGGAAAAGCCCAAATCTTTCCTTTTTGAAGCCTTTTTGCAAGTCGTCGGGGTGTTAACATGAGCCATCGGGTTTCCATGTGGCTTTGGCTTTCGCATGGTGCCGTCGGGAGCGTTGGCTAATAAATGCACACTATTTTCTCGACCTCTTCTCTGGATGGGAAGGATGCTGTCGGGGAGGGTAGGGATTTGGCTGCCTCTGGGCATGTTTTTGGGTTCAAAGGTTGGTATTTGGGGGCGGCTCAGCCCGGCGCTCGGCAAGCCGGGGCCCCCTCTGCGTGCCGGCGGTGCCTCTCTGCCCCCCTGGAGGTCGGAATTAGATCAGGAAATGAGGCACAAGAGAGGTAAGAGGTTTCCTGAAATCCCAGCCAGGATTAAATCAGGTTTCCTGAGCCAAAAGAAAAAAAAAAAAAAAAAACTTGGAGCTTTTTGCCTTAATTTAGCAGTTCTGCAAGTGTAGGGAGGCTGAAAATGCAGCCAAAGCAGAGGAAAAAAAAAAAAA
>VZSV01000229.1:1076762-1091028 GCA_013398735.1 Nothocercus julius | reverse complement strand
TACAGACATTGCCAAGAAACTTGAAAAAAAATGTATTTTTCCCTTACTATTGCGTCTTATGTTGTCTACTGCTCTTACTCATCATCATGTAAGTCTGTACACTTAATATAATTATTAGTGTAGGGAGTCTTTCAAAACAACCCCATTTACATAATTTAGGACTATGTAATGGAACTATTTTTAAAAGTTAAGGGAATTAAGGACATTTATGATATTGGTGGAGGACTTTAAATTGCAATCTCATCAGGGTTATGTGTAAATTTCCACTGACTGCTTGAATAAGAAAAGAAACCTGGTTCAAGGTACAGAACTATTGTCTGTAATCTTATATGACGTGTGTTAATCCTTTATTTTCATACCTCACAAAAGTATATGTATAGAAATATATATATGCATATACATATATGTATAGAAATACATATAAAAATTACTTGTTAAACAACTATCATGGGATCTTGAACACCTGTAATATACATTTGCAATAGAAATTTTAAATACTTTCACAAAAAGGAAAGAAAAAATATGGAAATGTTATAAAAATAAGGTGTATAAAACAAATGTTTGAAATAAATTCAGGTTGAATTTATTCTAGTTCAGACTAGAACTGTAGACAAGATAAAATATATTTTTAGATGAATCAGCCGAGGCAGTGTTTTTTTGGTTGTCTGTGCATTGTATGGTAGGTTTATTGCTGTAAGTATTGTTACAAATTGCATGCACATGTGTAAAGTAATTTTTACAGTCACATAAGAAACTTCTATAGAAATAACTGAAAAAGTTTTCAGGTACATTTTCTGCAGAACTGTCTTACAGATACACTTATTTCAGCAGTGATAATGCTTAGAACTTCTTTGTATATCACCAAACCATTGCAACGTGCTATCTTTGGTCCTCTTCCACAGCAAAAAGAGATGCAATATTCTTTATTTCCTTACATACAACAATTACCTTACATGATAACAAAATTTTTGTTGATGCAAATACAGAAAGAAGCTCCCCGTCACACCCTACCCCTAAGTTCAGGCCAGCTCAGCTGTGGCTAATTTGAAGAACTACAGGTGTGGCAATAAGCGCTCAACAGGAACTGACAGATTGTGCCTAATTTTGCAATGTGAAATACCTGAAGCACTTTAATAAGCTTTTCTTCTTCGGGGTAGCTGCATGCATAGAAGCAAGGCAGCATATGAAAGTGCTTTATTAAAACTTATGAAAAAGTAAAATTCATGGAAACTGGTCATAACATATTCTTGGTTTTGTGAGCATGTGTTGTTTGTAGTGTCTGTATACACTGGCCACAACGTTATTTAATAGTAATTAATGAATGCAGATATTAACTTCAACATCTGATTTTTAGGTAATAAGGGAGAATAGTTACTGTATCTTGTAAGATAATCCATTAGTTTCTGCTCAGCGTTCCTCTTAAGGATGTAATTTAACAATATACTAGTTCTAGCTTTAAGACTAGTATGGTCTCAAACACTCCCATGTATCCTGAAGTCTAAATTTAGTAAAATTATTCAGTCTGTTTAGATTTGCTATAAAAAATGACCTGTATTAACATTTGCACTCAAGCTGACATTATATTGGGCAACTTTACATAGTGTATCCTCTGTTATGATAAGATTGTAAGCTCATTTTTTTTTTTTTTTTCTTTCTAGACTTCTCATTTTATTTGTTCTGTCTAGTATAGGAAAAACATAGTTTTGACCCCTGGTCCACATCAAGTTTGTTATTTAAACAGGTGGGATACAGGTACTAAAATCTTGCAGTTGAATAATAGAATTAATGAAGTAAAATTAAGAGCCTAGTGTGAACGTGGTCCCACCTTCTTGCCCTGACTTCCCCTGATCCCTCTCACACACTTCTGGAGCATCTTTGTTTCCTGTTTCCAAATACTTCTTCCTTTTCTCTCTTATCCTAGATATTGCTATCCTTTTACCATGTTAATTCCTTACAATTTCAGCACAAGAGGCCATTTTTTTTTTTCCACTTCTTCAGAGTAGCTTGCCTCTGAGGAAGGGAGGGAAGGAAGGGAGGGAGGGAGGGAGGGAGGGAAAGGCCTAGAAAACTGAGCATTTCCTGAGGATTAGAGAAGCATGAGGAAAATTTGCAGCAACAAGTGTGGAAAATACGTCTACTTTTACAAACACCCTCTGTAGTTTCAGAGGGGACCTGCTATCTGGAACTTCCTCCTATTAGTAGATATCTCTACTACACATCTTGGACATAAATGGGCAATGTTCTGGACTTGGAAAAACATACCTGAGATGGTATCCATTTCATCAGAGCAATGGAATGGTTAGAATACTTGGCCAAGACATGACTGTCCAAGGCTTTCTTTCTCTTTTGTATATAAATATTAGAGAAAATTATACAATATTTTTAGGAAAGAACTTGAAATGCTGATTTAAGCAGAAGATAGAGTGTTTTCCCTTTGCTTCTATTCTGGACCCTAGGTATACAGAATATATATATATATTTTTTTTTCACAGAACCACTGTTTCAATAGAAGGAGGCTGGGGGGGTGGGAGGAAGCCTCCAAGTTATACTGTTGCACATAAACTGGAGCTTGTCTTATAACAGTACTTTGAAACTGAATCTCTTGCGTCATGAGTGAGTGGTGTAAAAATTTTATCGCTATATAAAAGAATACTGGGAAAATAAATAAATTATAATACTTAATGACTGTTAAATCTTCTCAGTAGAAACTTGTTATTCTATTGTCATCTGTGGTAGGATATGTGGTCACCTTCTTTCTCTAAGTGAAAAGAGTTTTCAATGTTTTCAAGTTATCAAGTGTTAATTTTTTGGGGAAGGAAAAGTTATATACGGAAAACCTTACTACACAGATTTTGGAATAAGTCTGAAACCTACAAACAGCATTACCTTCTAAAACATGACTTATGGTCATCAGTTTGTACATAAAGCTCTGCCTGAAGAAACAGATAAAAGACATGATCTTAAATTTGAAATAAAAACTGTGAGAACAAATGACTCACATATTCAGGCAACCCTTTCCTGAGTACTAACGTTACAGAATTCCTTTCCATCTAGTAAATATGTTTCAAGGAGCTTAAGTTTGAAGAGATTTCAATGTATAATTGACTGGAGTACTGAGGAACAACACACTGCTTTTATAAATGGAAGCAACAGCAACCAGTAAATAGCCCCAGGCAGAGATAAAGGAAAAACAAAATCTAACCTAATGACAGAAAATGGTTATGATTCTATGTGTGTGTGCGTGTAATATAATAGCTCTACAAAATGTCATTAAAAAGATAAATAAATAAAATAAAAACTTCTTCTCAAACGATCTAAGTGGTATTTCTGCATCTACTGTACTTTATTCACTTGAACTCCAAATATATTATTTGACTGCCATGATATATACCTGACACTGAGATTTTTCATCTTTATTAACAGGTGAAATCTGGCTTTATATCCATATTCATATCATGTTAAACAGGGTTATTTCACCTGTCTGTAAGCTCAAAAAAAATTCTTTGATTGGGTTATATTATTTTCATTATCAGTTTAAGAGATTTTGACACTGGGGCAAAAACATACCAGATGGGTGATTTAATCTGACTATTAAGATTTTACATGATCTTCATCTTTTTCTTTATGTTATTTGTCTTTGTAAATAAGGTCTTGATTCACGTCTCAGCTGCTTCTACTCAAACCGGAAGCAACAATGCAGTGTTTATACCATCATTTTGTTGCTATGGAAATCATGGTGAAACCACAAATATAGAATGATAATTTCACATAAACATATCTGCTAGCTGGAACAGGAATGGAATATTTTAAAATATAAAGAGTGAACAGAAATGGAATTTAATGTCTCTTAAGATTGAGTTTTTTCCCTCATAGTAAAGACACACGCATCAGAGAATGCAGTTCTCCTCTTTCTGAAGCTATTTCTATTTCTTTTTTTATGATTAACAACACTTTTATTTTTATGATTTTATGACATGAGCACTTTTTGTTCTTTGCAAGTTAAATAAGAGGAGAAGATCAGGAATATTCAATTACACTAAGACAAGTATATTACTTACCTGGAATCATTTTGAATTCCATGGTTTAGTAAATAGTACTATGGAAACATAACCAAGTTCTAAAATGTCTTCAAAATACCTATTCTCTGAATGGTTTTTTTGTTTTATTTGTTCTAGGATTCTGTTTATTTTATTCTAGGATTCTGGATATTTGTTCATGGTCAACTATTTAACTGACAAATAAGTAAAAGAGAATCGAGTATTCTTTTCTCTCTGCTAACCTAGTATTGTTTAATTCTATTCTTTATTAACATAGACAACACTTGGATATGTTATATATGAAATCACTACCCTATTTTGTGGCATGATTTAGCTCTCAGTAAAAGGAGACTTTTGTCAATTTGTTTGGATTAAGCAAATCTGAGAGAAGCCAGCTGGCAGAAACCCAGGAAAGAAGCCCAGAACAGAGTCCTAGAAGTTGCTAACTTGAACAATAAAGGTAGCATTGTAATGAATGCCTGAGAGCACTTTTTATACAGACCAACTTTAAAAAAGAAAGAGAATACCATCAACAGAAAGGACAGATGTTCCTTTTGGGGATAACTTTGTAAATATATAATGGTGAGAAGGGGTTGCAGAATGGCACCTCAACTAGTCTGTTGATGTTACAGAGAAATTGCAGCTTCTCAAGTTGTTTTTGTTTCATCAAAATCATGATACTCTTGAGTGTTGGCAGGGAAATATGAGGTAATGAGAATGCAGTGAACATGCCTTTCATCAGCTGAAAATCTTTAATTGTAATTGCAGCATGTAATGGTGTAATTAGTTGTCTAAGTGATAGGATAGGCTTGAATCTTTCCTACTGTTTTTCAGAAAGACCATTAAGTTCCCAGAAACCTTTCTTTAAGCTACATGAGTGGCAGTAAAAGATTGAAGGAAATTTTAACCCTTCAGTGTCTACAATAACGGACTTTGTGTATACAGAATGAGAATTAATAAGAGCAACATTGAAAAGGAGGATGCAATTACTTGCCCAAGAAGCAGCAAGACGGTTGTGTTTGTAGAACATTCTTTAGTACTCAGGAATAGTTAAGACTGATTATTCTTGACTATTTTCATTGAACAAGCACTAATAAGATCAACACAAGACAAGCTAATGGAACATGTCCTTTTTCTCTCATTAAAGAAGCAGTCAACCTCACTGCCTCACTTTAAGGCACGATTTTGTGTTAGGCCCAGGATTCTTGGTTTGCAGTACTTCTTTTTGCTTCTTGAATTTAAGTTTACCTTTATGCTATGATGGGCACTACTGTATTTTAATCAAACATTTACTTTGTCTTTATTTCTCTGCTATATTCAAGAATAGATAACCCAGGCTGGGCACTCCTTAGCACTCGCGCCTCCTGGTTCCTCCGTAACTCAATTATCCTTTTTCAGGTGGAAGAGAAGAGGAGAACATGTGAATATGAAGTTCAGATCTTTGGATCAGCAAGATCTGTGTGCAGTTTGGTATTACCTCTGCTTGGTTGTCTCCATAAGAAACCTCCTGAGAAACTTTCCCTGAGAGCCTGAGAAACAGATGTCAGTAGGAATCATTCACTTGTAGGAAAATACTGGCTTACAAGCAGAGACTATCATGGCACTTCAATAAATTCATATTATTAATATTTCTACCTCATGACAAAAATATTTTCAGCATAGAATTAAAAATCTTGAGGAAAGGAATAAAACTTTATTTACTGAACACAGTCTAACATACAAAATATGAATACTGTAGCTGTAAAAAATGTTTAAGTAGAACATTTGTTTAATCTTAGTTTAGTGCAACATTAAATTAAAGACAGAATTTTAATCACTGAATTAGTATTTGACTGGTATTTCCAGTGTTGTGCCAACATATCTTTTCATTTTTTACAAAAAGTCTCATAGATAATCTTTTACTCTGTTATAGGTTATGGCAGAGATATAAATAAACAAATGAATGCTATCTGTACAGGGAAACAAACATAATGTTGTGACAATTCCAAGTTACTATGAATGCAGACTGTGACTTCTTCCCCAAAACTACTCTCTCCTTTTACAAGCAGAAAACCAGTCTAATTCCTCAATGTATTTAGACAGATTTAGTCTCTCTTTAACTATGAACATTTTTAAAGTCTCAATAAACCATTTTAGTCAATTCAAAAGAACATTTCACGTGCATACAATTCCCTGCACGTTTTGATGTCCAATATAGATGTACATTAAATATTTATTTTTAAGCTGTAAGTTTGGTTGTTGAATATCATTAGGTATAATTACACTTTATTTATTTGGAGAGATTTTTTGTAATTTTTTGAAACCTTTCACCTCTCTAGTTAAGTTTTATTGCTTTATAATGGTTCATGGAAAAGGAATTCAGTTCAAATATCTATTACATATTCTGCTTCACCTTTCATTCCTCAATGTGCTAAAGTCAAAAAAAAAAAAAAAAAAAAAAAATTAAGATCTCTAAGTCCTAATCTCTAGTAAAAGCGAACAAAATAATTTCAGAAGCTGGCTTTTATATGTCCCTTTTCCCCATTATAGATGGTTTGTGTTAAATGGCCAGTTCCATTTCTGCCAAACTTTCCAATGTCCAGGGCCTTAAATGGCATAAACTCCATAACACTGCCAGCTAATGCATCTGTGACAATTTACCCTTTTTGGGATAAGGCCTTCAAAACTTTCATTGTGTCTGGATTAGCAGCATGTAGAGGTCTAGTGTGACAGAATAGCCTGTCCCACTTATGTGAGTATTTTGCTTGTTTTTTTTTTTTGTTTTGTGAGAAATATTCAGACTATCATTATTGTACATTAGTATTAATAAGCAAACCCCAAAACCCAAATTACATGTTTCCCTAACTTCTTTCCCTGACCTTATAAAATAAATATTCATTTTGTCTATAAGCTATTAGTTCTTCTTATATTAGTTGTTGTGCCACTGAGTTTCCCCTGTTTAGGCAACACACAGTTGTGGCTGTGGCAGGCTCAGCAAGGCTGATAAGAGGAAATTAACAACTTTGAACAGAGCTGAGCTGAACGGCCTCCCCAGCCATCTTCTGGTGCTGAGCACCTGGGAGACAACCCCAGGTGAGACCTATGTGGAGAACGCAGCCCACAGCTGCAGCTGGTGCAATCCTAAAAGGAATATATCCGAGCAGAAGCCAAGCTCATACAGATTAAAGGCTGGGATGAAGGAGTAGATGTACTGACTTGCAACTCAGCCTCTGACCTGGAAGGATCCCTGGAATATCCTGTAAATGCATATAGACTGGTGAAGTGCCCAAGCACAGACTGGCTGGAATTGGAAAACCTAGCTCTTCAGAACCCAACAAAGAATAAGCTCGCTACTAAATCTCCAAGCCAGTAGCCCCTGCTCCTCAATTGCCACCACCTACAATTACTTAAGAAAACTGGTCTACTGAAGACTTCATATTTTAAAATATTTGACATAGTTGACATGATGAACAGGCAGATGAGGGAGCATATAGGTATGATGAAACAATAGTACCAAAAATACTTAGTTATTCTATCTTTCTTTTGAATTCTCTCTGTGCCTCATTTTAAAAACCTTCTGAGCTGGGGTTATTTAGCCTGGAGAAGACGAGGCTCAGGGGTGATTTTATTGCTCTCTATAGCTACCTGAAAGGAGGTTGTAGTGAGGTGGAGGTCCATTTCTCCTCCAAAATGACTACCAACAGGACAAGAGAAAATGGTCTCATGTTGCCATAGGAGAGGTTTGGGCTAGATAATAGGAAACACTTTGACATGGAAAGAGTGGTGAAGCCTTGGAACAGGCTGCCCAGGGAAGTGATGGAGTCATCGCTCCCGCCAGTGTTCAAGAAACATGTAGATGAGACACACAGGGACATGGTTTAACAGTCATGGTGCTGAAAGGCTTATGGTTGGACTTGATGATCATAAAGGTCTTTTCCTACCATAATGGTTCTATGATTCTGTCTCTATATCTTGAGTATGTCTTTTTGCCAATCTAGAGGTTTGACAGAAAAATAAATACTTACCTACCATCAAAAAAAATATATAGTCTAACTTCTACATTCTAACTTCTAACTTCTAAATTCACAGGTCGATTTCCAGAAAGTATTTTTTTTTTAATCCACAATTTTATTTTTTGTGGGAAAGACTTGTGAATTGAAATGATTAGAAAAATGAGTTAGTTTCATTTCAACTGAAGCTCTTCAATACATTCTCCACATATGTCATTGCAACACTATTTTGGCAAAAGTAAAAAGAAGAAAAAAAAAATATCTAAAACATGTCAGAGAAGCCTCATTTTAACATTTACTGACTGAAACAGTCTCAAATTGAAACATTTTTTATACTAGAGTCATCTTCCTGAAATAGCTGAGCCTGGAAACTGCTTCTTATGATGTTTAGTCCAAAGTACTAGGACAGATTATCTAGGGCTGTGCCCAGTTAAAAGGGTTAGGTTTTCAAGGAGGTAGACTCCACACCCTCTCTGGGCAACCTTTTCCAGTGTTCGTCCTCTCATTTCTGAGATCACGCTTTCTGGAACTAACAAATGGACAGGAACCCCAGAGTGGGAGAACCCTTGTGGGGTCAATCATAACCTGCTAAATATTTTATTTGGGTGATTTCAAAAACTATTTATTGTTTTTATATATATATATATTATTTTTTTCCCCACCCTTACACCAAAGTTAAAATCTGCTTCTCAAATGCCGATGCTCTGCATATCTCAGTCACTGGCTGTTCTGGAGAGGAACAGTTCATGTGGAAGGACCACAGCTATGAACGCACTATGGGTTACTTTTTCTCCTCCACATCTTTCAAAGCATTGAAGATTGGAGAAATATATCCCAACATCCTCAATTCTCCCTATGAGGACTGTGCTCCATATAAAACATTAGGGAAAGCAAAACAACAAAAAACAAAGCAAAACAAAACAACAAGAATAGCTAGATTATGCAGGATAAGACATGTTAAGCATCTTTAGCTTTCTTTTGAGTGGGAACTTTAGGAAAAATTTCTTAACAGTGAGGGTGACAGAGCGCTGGAACAGGCTGCCCAGGGAGGCTGTGGAGTCTCCTTCTCTGGAGATCTTCCAAACCCACCTGGACGCAGTCCTGAGCCACATGCTTTAGCTGACCCTGCATGCGCAGGGGGGTTGGACTAGATGATCTCTAGAGGTCCCTTCCAACCTTAAGTATTCTACGATTCTATGATTCTCTGAATATTTCTGCATGTGTCCTAGCACACCAGACTCTCCCAGTCACTTCAAAAGAGTGTGATTTTCCTACAATCCTACATCATACCTGACAGCCCCAAGAAGATGTCTCAGATATGTCTAGGAATATAAAGGGGGCAGTAAGTGTTTTTACTGGAGCAAGTGAATCCACTCCTCCCCCATATTAAAAAGTGGTTTAGGCGTAACTCTGAAGCAGATATAAAAAGATACAGACAGTGTTTACTATGACTGATAAAAGTATGAAATGGCAGCTTTATAGATTTTTGCAGTCTTATGCCTTCATGGCAGCCCAGTGCAAGCTACTGTTATTTTACAGGGCTTCTACTGCAGTCTATGAATATATGATGTGAGAAACAACTGCAAAAGCCAGCCTTTTGCTAAAAAGAAGTGGCATCTAAAAAAATAAAGGGTGGTTTTAATTTCACATCTTGGTGTTAAATATTTGGGAACTGCTTGAACTTTGAATACTATGTGTATGTAAAGAGAGACTTTTTTAATATATGAAATAAAGCTTTCTTTTATGTACATCAGGTTTCAGAAACAAGCAAAAAGCACAGGTATGTTTACTGACTGATTAAAGGGCACCTGTCTGATCATCGGAGGGAATAATCAGAGGCCATTTGGGAATATCACCTAATTGGAGGAGTTAGGACAGAGTACTAATGTGCAGATCTTACACCAGTAAGAGAGAAATACTTTCCTACAGCCTGGAATTCAATGCTTGAAGGAGAGTGTTTAGGATTTGATTTTGTCCCTTATGTTTTTTCTTTCCTACTTCCAGGAATCTTCTGGTGAAAATACTCAATATAAGTAACTTCTCCCATCATATCAAGATGTGTGGGGTGCTAGCACTGTGCCTGCAGGAAGGAAAGTTGGGGTTTTGGAAGGCCACTGAAGTCTAAAATTTAGCTTGTGTTTATTTGCTCTTTGGTCCTAAAAAGTTTTAAAAATCTGGACCTTTGTTATTGAAGCATTGCTGGAAAAATGTGGGTGAAGACTGCTGAGTAAGCAACTTGGTGGTATTCAAAGTGGTAAATATTTATGTTGCATATGAATATAAAAGTTATTGCACAATCAAAAAGTGAATTCAGCCATCATCAGAAACAGTCATTATATATTTCTGGAGATTGTTAAGTTTTCACACATCACATTTGCATTTAAGACTTATCCTTAGGAACTCAGGTTCTTGTAGAAACTGTATTTCCTATTCCGTCTGTTTTTGGCTTGGAAATTCTGCATTTCTTCATGATTCATGCAATGTCACTGTCAAAAAACAGACTAAAATCATGCTGTTTCTATATATCTCAACAATTATTGAAATCAAATTTATTAACTTAGCAAATTCCATCCATATGTGTTGAAAGTACACAGTGTTTCTGTGCAATTTTTCATTTTCTTCGTGGAAGAGAAAAATACAAAAACAGAACTTTTATTGAATTATTATCTCAACATAATTAAATTTTATGATGAACTAATCCTGCACTTCTGTCTTTGTTACACTTCATAATCACAGCTGAGATTTCATAATGCAATAGAGTATTTGTGCATTTTTAAGCTCACAGTGAAGTATGATGTTTGTTATTACTAATGATTATTCATTTTCTCAGATGTAAAATCACAAAAGGATAATATGGATTAGGATAAAAGATTACATCTAAAGTTACTTTTTTCAGACTTCAGGAAAGATGGATATCTACATCTAGATCCTATGCTGTTTAAATAAAACCGTCTCTATGAAGAGTACATTCACATAATTAGAGAACAGTAATAGCTCAGTTATTGATCTGATGAAGCACCTTTCAGCACTCACAACAAAGATGCTATCTATGCTTGCTGTAATACTTATTCTTGCATTAGCTAATGGTCTAAAGAAGGGACTAACATAACATGTTCCTTCTATGAAGTCCTGATTGAAGAAAACATCTTTGTTCAGAAGATAATATACAAACATATTCAAATATTTAGACTAAGGCAAGTGTTTATTAAATTGGTGTTTTTCCTCCATATTTACCTTTTTTTCAGTTCCCAAGGACAGCGTTCAAAATACCCAAGGTTTTCCATGGAAACCCTGCTGAGAAATTTCTTTCCCTGGGTTCTTCTTGATTCCTTGATACTGCAGGTGATATAATTCAGATAGTGCCTCTGATAGTGCCAAAACACAATAAATTAAACTGTTTATGGCTAATATACATTTATTAAGAACAAATCATGTCTAATTAATGCACTTATAATGAAGTAACTGTTCAGAGGGCAACAGGAAAGCGGTGGATGTTTAACTCAACTTTAGACAGGGAAATAGATACAGACTAACATAGAATCATTAAAGTCAGATTTGTCAGATATGGACTGGATAAAATTATAAAGTGGGTAGAAAATTGTCTGAGCCATTAGGCTCAGAAGGCTATGACGAGCTGCAAGATTCTGCTTATCACAAGAAACCCGGCAGTGGGACAGGCTGAGCTGTGGCTGGGAAGAAGATCTACCAAAAAAGAGGTTGTGAGGGACCCTGGGTATGTTAGGTCAGCCCCAAGGCAGCGGTGCCCAGCAGCAGAGATGCCACCACAGCCCAGGCTGTGCTAGGACAGTGCCACCAGCAGGTCCAAGTCCAGCCCCAATATTCAGGAGCTGCAAGGACACCCTGGGTGCTCTTCCCAGCGTGGGGCTCCTGCTCAGGTGCTAGTGTCCCACAGTGAGTGTCTAGGGGGTTGTGGCAGATGTGATATGAGAAGGTCCTCAAGGAAGTGATGAAGAAAAAGCTTCAGGGGGATCTCAGCACCCTAAGGTGAAAAGGTCAATAGTACAGGAATAGAGCTCTTGGAGGTGTAGAAGTAAATGAGCAAAATTCTAATAAGGTATTATTAGGTATTACCTTTTTTTTTTTTTTTTTTTTTTTTTTTTTTTTTTCACTTAGACCACATCCTATTCACACATTTTTTCTATGCTTTTTATCATATTCTGCCCTACTTCTGATACTCCTATCACCTTAATTCTCTCTAAAGTTCACATTCATCCCTTGTTGCTTTGTTCTCCTATTTTATGCCTCTTCTGTACCACTGTCCCTGGTTGTATCTGGATACTGCTTATCTTTATAGCCACAAAATTTAACTTTCATGATTTTTATTTCTGTATTAATGCCTATATAACAGCTTAACTTTCTTTTCTGCTCACAAGCAGTTTTATTTTAATTCCTCTTTCTCAGACAAAAGGGCTATTATCTGAGAAGCTGTCTCTCTTTTTGTATCTTTTTGATGACACTTTCTCTGGCATTAAAGGGGAGGGTCCTTTGTTTCACTCACCTCCACCCATGGCTTCTTCCTAAATGCAGATTGTCATGGTACCAGTGTTCTAGTTTCTGTTTTTCCCTCACATACTGTAAAGCTTCTTTAGTGGTCTAGAAAATTTACCTATTATATAGGTCTATTTTCCTCTTTCAGGTTGGCTGCATTTCTCATTCTTACTTTCCAAGTGAATATCAGTCAGCTCTTCTCTACCTTGATTCTTTTCTCTTTCTTATCCTTTCTAAACTAGTCTGCCTAACTTCTTCCAGGAAAGCAGAAGGCAAAATATAACACTACTCGTGCTGCTGCTTCCTGCTCTTGCTCTTTCTATATTTTTCTTCTTCTTTTTCCCTCCTGTAGTGTCTCCAATAACGTGAGTGATATTTTGATCCTCCCTTCTTTGTTGTCTCTAGCCTTATATGTGTTTTTTTGTTGTTGTTGTTTTTCTTATCACCTCCTCAAAGTCTTGTTCTCCTTTATGCATGCTTAATGCCTTCATGTTAAAAAAAGTCCGTCCTACTGCTTCATTTTCCGTCTACCATTCCCTATTTAACTCCATCTATTCTCTGCTCTTTTTCATGACTTTCTCCAGTCAGTGACACACGTTAAATATTTACAAAGAATCTCTTAGAATCTCTTTTAATAACTTTGCTCCTAAATCTTGGAAACAAGATGCTACCCTCATCCTCTTTGATTAAACAACACCATCAGTATAGTCAAGCATTCATTTTTTCCTTTTCTTCCATGACTTCTCTTGACTAATTCATATATCTATGATCCTTCCTTCCACTGGAGTGTTCCCCTCATTCCATCTATCCCCAGGGGTCTTAAACTGTTATCTAACCTTAGTTCAGTTCTGTTTTTCTGTTACACTTCCTACCCAAACTGCCTCATCCACAAAGTCTACTGCCATCATTAGACAAAAAAGACTCTAATAATAAGGCTCTGACTGTGTTCAGTTAAGTCTCCTAGTCCATAGATAATGATCCTAATATTATAATCAACATACAGGAGCATCTCCACTTCTTTCCTATATTTCTCTTTTTCTCAGACATTCTGAGCACCGTAATTGTGTCTATTGCATTTTCCTTACTTTGTCTATTCAGACGATGTCTAGGCTCTAAGATATATGCTCTTCTTTCTATTCATGTGCAAACACTTTTATTCAGGCTGTCATCATCTCTCTTACTGAAACCTTTATCTTGAGCACTTCCACTGGATCCCCTTCTCTCTTGTCATCACTTCAAATATTAACTACTTGCCTTTACTTTCAAAATTAACTGTTGATTATCTCTGTACAGTATCAGGAGGATATTTTCTAGTTCTCATTGGCTCATAAGGCTAATCCTCATCATCCTCACACTAATTTTTCAAATAAACATCTTTCACGCTGTCATTCACACTTGGGAGGAATTCCCTGTAACCATCTTCAAAGTTAACTCATTATCTTTCTTTAAATTCCTTATTAAAATTGTACTTTACTCTGATGACTAAATCACCCAAATTAATGCTTATGGCCTTGATGGACTGTAATACCATCTGTCACGCTGATCACCTCATTACTTTCCTGTGTTCTCCAATGTATCCTTATCCATATGCTGTCTGTTGTGTTACAGCATTAGCTCTGAAGAACACTGTCCATCTTTTGTTTCTCTGCTCCTACAAGACATGTCATAATGGGATTTCCAGTCAGGATTCCCTTTTCTATGTTATTTCTAAATAATAAATATTTAATAAAT
>VZSV01000229.1:1046880-1066007 GCA_013398735.1 Nothocercus julius | reverse complement strand
GAATTCAATTCAGTGGAGAAGAAATAATATTTTACCAGAAAAAGTCTTTATGTTCTATGAAATTGTATACAATTATCTGGCAAAAGAGCTAAAAGTCTGTTTGTTCTATCTAGAACTTTATGTGTGAAATAAAAAATGAAAATAAAACTGATCAGCTGAATTCTGACTGACTCTTGTGTGAAATCAATAATAGCCTGCTGTTTAGGTTTTCTTTGCAGTACCTAAGCTTTCATTGGGCGTACATCACTGCATCATTTCTTTTTATAGATATGGAATAAAGGAGTTAGATGAGTCTGCGGGTGAAATTATTTGTACTGTGATGGATAAAAAGAAACAAAGATTGGTTTCCCTTCGATTTTCTCTGTTCACTCTAATCCACAATATTAAGACTTTGTACGTATCTCTATATTCCAAAGAAAATAATGATAAACCAAAAATCATCCAACAGTTAAAACTACAAAAGAGGGAGAACTCCTGTTACAGTTTGTCATGACATATCTTCTAACAAAGCCTGCCCAAGAGAGAAGGAGACTCTCTTTTGATAGCTTTTTAATCACTCCATCTGAGTGGAGATCACAGTGTGAGGCGGTGAGAGTTTACCTTTTCTTCCTGTTACATCTTCAGTCTCCTTGAAGAAAACTAATTTTTTTAGTGTCATCCCTTTTCAACAGGAAACTTATTTTAGTAATTGGAAGCCACATGTCAAGTTTAGAAGTTACCTTAATGAAGAAAGTCACCAGAAGATTGCTTTCTTTACAGTATTGACTTTAAGGCTGAAGATAATTGGCTTATGATAACTGGCACAGGGAGGCCACTGAGAGCATCTAGCTGTACAGAGATACTGCAAGAACTAAGTTTTATCATTTTCAGCAGCAGTAGCTCATATTCATGCCTGTTTGCTGTTATCATCATTCTGTACCTTAGCAAAAACATCACCCTGAACTTTCTTCCTGATGATTATCCATTTTCTTTTCTTGACAATTGACAAACTTGACATGTTTCTTATATTATATGAACTTATAATTTGCAGAAGACCTTATGCCATAGCACCTACATTACAGCGAAGCAATAATAAACCTAGCATACATGTTAATGAAAATCTTGTTTAAAGCCAGCAGCTGGCAGAGCAATAGTCACTCACTAGTCATGGAGAAAAAGAATATAACAACACACAAGGAATACTTGTGAATAAGAATATAACAAGATACAAGGAATACACAAGGAGAATTTATGGTACAAATAAAAACCAGAAAATGCTGGTAGAGATGTTTCGTCAGGTACTATTTTCTGGTAATGTGCGTTTTCCATACTCCATAATATACCTATTAATATGACCCTGAGATTTTGAAGTTTCCCAAAAAGAAAAACGTGGGTAAACTTGAGATCTGGGATTAAAGTATTGATATGATCTGTACAATGCAACATACAGTTGAATCCTTTTAATCAAAAACAAACAAACAAACAAATGAAAACCCACTATATTTTAAGAGAATTAAAAATGTGTTATCAGCATGAAATTGCCATGACTGAAACTTATCCACCAGACAGGAATAGAATCTTATCCATGGAAAAGCAAACAAAATATCTAGTAAAGAAAACTATCAAAAATGGAGTCAAGGAAATTTCCTACTGTCATCAGACCTAGCTGTATTCACAGATAAAAATTTGGTATCTTATATTTGCCAGCTAACCTTACATATGCAATATATGTTTGCTTGGGAAGACTGTGGTTAAAAAAAAAAAAAAAAAAAGCCTTCAAAATATTCTGGGATCAAAATTAAAGATATTCTTAGGGATCATTAAATTCCTTTAATGACCTTCTTTACGCATGCCTTTAATTTGTTTTTACAAAGGACCCTTCAATTAATCTTAGTCCACATTTTCTTTTCAGAGTTGTAAGCTGGAGAACTTGAATGCAACCTTGACCAGAAGGTCATGTCTGTGTCCGTTCGATGACAGACAAGATACAATTTGGAAATATCAAACAAATGCTGGAGATCGAAAAGGAAGTCAGAGGACAAAGGGACACCGCTATTCACAAAAATTACTCTTTTAGAATATTAATATTCATAACTATAAGGACATGTTTCACATAAATATAAATATAAGCCAAGCCTGATCTGCAAGATACAGATGGAGTCATTTCCTTTGATTTTAATGACATATGTTATTAAGGGCAGAGGTGGTTGACTTTAACGCTTCTGAGTCCAGAATACAGACACTTAAAGTGACAGAAAGTGTCTCTGCTATTTAGGTTAATGGGAACATAACAGACCTCAGCAAACCCTCCTTCCCATCAGTAAAGGCCAAGCTCACTAATGCAACACACAGAGTATTTACTGCAGGAGCTTGACTTAACCAATGTCAGACAGGCTAAAACTCCCTCTATCAAGCCAAGGAACAGCTAAAATATTCAGCATTTTTAAATGTTTAGAGACTTTTTTTTTTTTTTTTTCTTTAAAAGCTTGTAAGTTCTCTGTAGGTAAACGTGTAGGTTATTAAGCAGTTGAACTGTGATCTGTTTTTGTAGATCTCAAATATATTCCATTTAAAACAAAAATTTCTCATTTTTAGAAATTTAAATACTGAATCTTTTGTGAAGCAAAATAATCCTAACTGCTAGAATATGAGTATTTTACAAAAGGATAGTATGACTGCAGCCTGTTCATGATGATCCTCTTTAAGCCTTATCCATCTAATCAATGTAGACCAGCTATTTGGAAAGAAAGCGCAATGTGGAAATAGTACTCGGTCTGGATGCTTGAGCTTGCTGAAAGGTAATGATTTTGTCACTGCAATTTTTCTGCCACTATTATCTGTTCTAGGTGAATGAAGCATGAGGTAAGATTTCTGTTTCTCTTTGAAAATTCACTCCAGTCTACAAACACCTGAGGAAAAATCAGGGCCCAAACATACACATGGGTAGTTGGTGCTGGTGTGAAGTGCTAATAGCTCCCCTTCTAGATTTGACAAGGGATGGCAGTCTGTCTCACTGCAGAAAAATAGTATGTTTTTCAGTATGCTCTGGATTGAAACAAAGCAAAGATATTTTATGATAAAAAGTGAATGAGTCCTCATGCTCAGAATGGTAGTTTTGCAATGTGTATATATATATATATATATATGTATGTATATACACGCACATATGTATGTATTTACATGTTCATTTACATGCATGCACACATTTGTCGCATACAAGTATGAAGCATTCAAATAGCTTCTAAAATAATCTTTAATTCTTCCAAATAATCTTAATTTACTCTGCTGAGTTAATGTCAATGAATTTTTCTTAATCCTTTTTTCTTTTTTTTTTTTTTTTCAAGTTTCATTTCTTATATCCTTGGAGGCTATGGAAGGAGAGACTGAACTACTACATGGTTGAGATGTTCCCTTTATACTCCCGCTATAATTTCTCCACAAATTTTCTTATTTTATGAGGTTTAAACAATTTCCTTTTTGTTCTCATTCTACAAAGCTCCAGTAGAACAGAAAGAAAATCTGAGCAATAAGGCACACAAATAGGAGTATTTATAGAAAGTCTGAAAAATGAAGAAAGAGTTAAAACAAAGTCACTTATAAAGCACCAGTAAGTTACAGATGTTAGAAGATTCTACTAAGAAGTAGAAGAACATGCCTGTGAAAGGAATGACGCATGAATGGGCAAAAGTGGGATGTTAGAGAGATTTAAAAGTTTGGGGGGATGTAGTAAGTATATCTTATAAAACTAGTAGATCAAAAAAAAAATCATATTGAGCTTTTTTTTTTGTATGCTATCTTCTGCTTTCAAAATAACAAAATATATATTATTGAGTTCTGGATTTTTTTCTCTCAGCACATCTTGAAGTAATTTAAATAAGATTTCATCTGCTGAAACCTTATTTATGATTGTGTTGTATTTTCCTTGTTTTCTCTTAGAAACAAAAACAAAATTTACGTGTCTTCTATTGACGAAAATTTCCGTAATTCATCAGCCCTTTCTCACCTTAGCAAAGTCTCTGATCTTTTATATCTTATTATGCATTGTTACGTAGTATCCAATCCTATTTTTGTTTCATGCTTAATTGCTTCAGATTTGACTGTGCGTTCCTCTTGTAATGGTATCAATTTTTATATTGGTTTCAGTTTTTGTCTAACCCTTTTTTTCGTTATTCATACCATGACCAGATCTCCTATAAAAATAACATAACTGTGTCTTACTTTTGACAAATTCACTGAAATGACCTAGCAAGAGAACTGATGGATTGTCCTTTTCTTAAATTCCTCTTAAAGATCAAGATTTTATATATTTATGAAAGGAATTCATATGTCAAAGGAAAGTTAATGAGGCGTTAAAAAAAGAAAGGGCTGTTTCTTTATGACACAATCAGATTAAGTGATAAAATTATCTAATTTATCTATTCTGACCTAAAAAAATCTAAGAAATCTTATGCTGCGAAGTTTTAAATATTTGTTATTGAAGGTGACTATTTATATTGAAGATTATTTTTTAATGTATATTTTAATCATAGTCATCCTTATATATATAAATACATATCTGTATATTGCAGAGTTTAAGATAAATATAGTAATTCTCCTTTTCCATTTCTAACACAAAGAAGGTCATAAAAGCAAGGCCTCTGTTTGCTATGAGCCATGTTTCCTCTGCTCTTTGAAATCTAAGGAACAATTAAATTTGTAGCAGTTAAAAATTATCCATTAATTAGAGCTGGAAGCAAGCACCCATGAAATACAGGTGATAACCATAAATCAGAACAATTAGTCTGTCTAGAAAAGCAACATGATCAAATCAGAAACTCTCAGCCAGCTGCTCATTTAATCTTAGGTTGCAGTGTTTTTCTGTTCTGAGGAGACAAATCTGTATGGGATGATACTGAAATTTAACCATTATACATCCCTCAAGGTTACTCCTTGCAAAAAAGTACTGACTATATTGCCACTCCTGCTAAGATTTTTTCATACGAACACCTTTAAAATTTAATTTAATTTTAAAATTTAATTAAAAACTTTCAAAAAACTCTGGTGTGAGCACCGGAACAGGAATTAAATCTGAGTACTCTTTTTTTTTCTAAGACTAAGGAAAAAAGTTAATACAATCACATTGCCTAAATTCATTTAAATATGTATCAATATTGAATGATATGATGAAATATAATGTAATCATTAGAAAGAATCAGAACAGAAAGTGAGAAGTGAAAGTGAGAGGTAGATTACAAAAAGAATCATAATGATAATAATAAAGAGACCTTATATGGATCCTCAAGAATTCTGCAGTACCATTCAGAGCTAAAGGGGCACATTCTGTTTATATCTTTACATTAAGTGCTGTGCCTATGATGGAAGGAGAATTTTCAAAGTGCCAAAGATTGTGTTAACACATATATTTTAGTAAATAGTAGCTCACCTACCATTCAGAATCAATTATTTTTTTGTAGGTTTCCGTAAAAAACAAATTATAATAGAGAAAATCTTCAGGGAACCTCTCGGATATTTATTTACTAGCAAAACATGCAGAGATAAATATGAATTTGTCACAAAGAAAGACTCTGCCATATGGCCTTTGAAGAGTGCATTTATTCTTTCAAGTTAAAAAAAAAGAAAAAAAAAAAGAGCTTGGCCATATTTGATAATGATATTGCTAATTATTACAACCTTATTTTCCCTCTCCAATATCACTGAAACCTATAGGTTTCAAAACAGAGAGAGAGTGATGTGCTAGCCCACAGAACATTTGTATCACAAATCACTCATTAACGCTTTCTCTTTTTCTCTCAGCCTTTGAAAAATAATAATGATAGAATAGAAAATCTCTGTTAAATGGAAGAAAATTAGGCAGGATATGGCAAGCCACCATCCATTAGAAGTCCCCTGAAATAAAACAATAAATGTATATAAATGTATATAAAGCAACAATATTTTCCTTTCAGCAAGTTTCAGTAAGATTGCAACTGTACTGCAGAGAAAATTACCCCTCATATTCCATTTGAGTATTTAAGATCAACAAAATTATAAGTATATGAAAATGTCAGGACTGTTTGGAAATAAATGGTAAGAAAAATATTGATAAAACACTTGATGTAACAATCCTTAGTATTTTTCTTCCCCCAAAAATGTGGGTGTCAAAAACACAGAAATACACCTAAGTTCCTTCTACCTTTCCCATCCTTGAAAGATAAAGGCAACAATTGAAGTAATACTCAGAATTTTAACATTCACCAGACCTGCTTTTTATTCATTTACTTTCATACAAACATTACCGTATGTCAAAATATTGCTAGTAAAGATGAGATTAGAATCTGACCCAAGCTGAATAAAACCTGAGACCCAAGCTGAATAAAACCTGATAATAATTTATCAGAGGATGACAAATACTCATCCATGATCCAGCTAGAAACCACCAGTATAAATGTCAATGCAGTCAAGTCAAGAGTGAAACTACTCTAACTATGATTTTTTATGTGTATACTTCATTACCTAGAATATAATTCTATGTCAGATGTGCTTTACAAGAAGGCTAGTCAAAAGCAAAAGGTTTTCAATTAATGGTGGCAATTTTAAAATCACAGTTGACATATGAGATCAGCTAATTCAGAAGAACTAGAAAAGGGGGGAAAAAAACTCTATATGTATTTTCTATGTTTCTTTTTCTTCTAGAAATAATTTTGAACATTTATTTTTATGGTGCAGGAAGCACTCTGTAAAGAGCTGGAAATCTTTCTTATATACTGAGCTGTATCTCAGGTCATATATACTCAGTAAATATTCATAGAATTGCATATAACAGCTAATATTTCATAATAGCTTCTTCAGTTGTAGGCTGCCCATTCTTTAATGCTGAACTGCTATAACTGAATTAGTATTCATCTGAATTTAGAAATGTATAATTATCCTTTTTACATGAAAATTAATTTAATTATGTGGGGAGCTGAGCAAAGGAGGCAAAAGTGGAAAGTTCATGGCTTTAAACTGAAGACAAAAATATTTTTAGAGTTTATATACAGAAAAAGAAATACATCACTACATTTTAATTCACAATACTGGCATGTACTTCAGTATTAGTATTGGTAATCATAGAGACAAATAATGACATCAGTAGACATAATCCTGTTCTGTAATTGATTGATTGTACAGTACAACTAGCAGCTCTCTGTACATTACAATCAGAGGCACAAAGTGATATAATTAGGTCCAGGAAGTCTCATGATGTGTTTTTAGTTTCAAGGGGAGGGAACACAATAAAATCTGAAGGCTGAAGCTTGCAGAGCACATGGTAACACAATATACTTGATTCTCTATTGCAACTGCACCTTGTACAGCAATTCTCTATAAAAATGGAGGTACAAAATACTGCCAGATGAAAAGTGGAGCTCTTTTACACCTACTTTGTAAGATAAAATTACTACATTATATACAATTGTGTATAATCAAGTCCATGATTATTTCTCTTTGCAGGACAATATTGTCAGAGATGAGCAATTACTCAGAGTAGAGTTCCAGCACAAGTTTTCTTCAGGGGAGAAGCCAATTTAAGAAGCTCCTTCTTGCCCCTGTGAAATGGGCCCAAACTCCTGAATTTTACTGAATTGATTATTTTCAGTGTAGTGCTTCATAGCTATCCCATGACATAGATGTAATAAAGCTTAAAAAGACCTGTATTGCTGTTTTTCACCCTAATCTTTCATCTATCTATCTGGTTTACAGCACAACCTACATGCAACTCTTTTTAGTACTACGAAGGGAACAGCAAAATGAGCTGTGAAGACAGAAACCAATAAACTGTGACAGAAGGAGAAACTTTTACACTGGCTCCCTCACAATTTTTTTTTTTTTTTTTCTTTACTCAGCTGCAATATCACTGTAATAATCCTACTAGAATTAGAGGAAAAGTTTGGATAAGTAATTGCCTTTGTGAATTAGGATCTCATATATTTCCTGCAAAATCCTTTTAGTTCTTCAAGATACTAACGTGGGCATAACGCCACTGTATAAAGCTGAAGAATCTACATGTAATGTAATAATCTTGATGAAAAAAGAGATGTAGCAAAGATCCTAAAATGCAAGAGTAATAGTCCATCACACTTACCACAAAATATTAGAGATGATATGACGGAAAATTTGCAAATAAGGAAGGTAGTGGAAAAAAAAAGCTAATTCTTAATGCTCATAAAGTCTTAGTGCTTTTTTAACTTGCCTCAAAAAAAAATTGAAACATGAGTTTTATTATTTGTAAGTTTTCAGTGTACTTTGTGCTAGATATAGTATATATACAGAGGATAAATATCAAGATTCACAATGAATGTAATCAGCAGCTTTGGTTAAGTATAATCTGATGGACAGAAACCAGATAAAGCTTTAATCAAACAGCTTCTCACATTATTTTCTAAAGCTTTCTAGCCCAGGGCACAAATTATCTAGGAAAAAAAAAAGAAAATCCATTGAAGGGAACAGTAAATGAGAAAGGAACTTTTAAAGAAACTTAATCAAAAATCTCTTTCCCTATACTTTTTCATTAACCAATGCAACTGCTATTTTTCTATCATAGCTCTTTCCATTTCACATAAATTCTATAATCTTCTTGCAGAACACGATAAAAAGTTCCTAGGTCAGACAAGTTCTGGCCAAACAGGCAAAAAAAAACCAAAAAAAACCCAGACTTTCTCCTACTAATTCCAAAATTTTACATCTTTGTGCCAATTAAAATAGAGGTTCTACACTTTCATCAATTCCCTCCTTCCCCAGATCTCGTGGTCTGAGTATTTATACTAATAGTCAGTTTCTCAGCTCAGGAGAAAACTAATACAGGCGTTTTTGAATTGTCTCTTTTTCCAGATCTTTACAAGAATATTCATCTACCACTGTTGTACTTGTAAAGGTGGGAATACTTCGGCAGAGTAAGACAGCCTCCAGAAAGATATGCAGATAAATTAAATGATAAAGGAATTTATTTGATTTTATTGAGAATGATTTTATAGATTCATCACTGAATCACAACCTATTTTAATCTTATCCTCAGTAAGAAAATAAACAAAACCTTCTTGTGCAGTAAGCAGAAAAAAGTGAAACTGAGGACTATAGTATTTATATCTCAGTAAGAAATCTTTCCAGTCTAAGCTATCTCTTTAATACAAGAACCACAAAGAGATGTATTCAAAGAATAAAACTGAGGAGCTCTATTGTAAAGACGGAAATGCCATTAGAAACTGTCTATATTACACTACTGTTACAAGTATTTCTAAAAATATAGATGATGATAAGCTTAAAAAAATATATTTTCAGACTTTTTTTTGTTAAGATCATCAGGCAAATTTCATGTCATGACAGTTTTTTATTATTATTTTTCAATAATCTGACAAGATACTGTAGAATTTGCAATAACTTTACTTCTTTTGCAATTACTTTGCTTAAGACAAAAACTGATCCTTGTATTTTACTGCTTATGCTGCTTTATCTGACTAGGTGATGTAAATGAGGGAACATGGGTCAATTTTCATACAGGTCTTACTAAGTAGTTCTATAGGACTCAACAGAAGTTGTTACTCTAAAAAGAAAATTCTATAGCAAGAAATACTTTAATAAGGTAGAATTGAACACACACACAAATATGAATGTATATAGGAGAAACATCATTCTTCTTTATTTTATAATATGCATTTAAAATGCATGCAACAGAGTCCTAGTTCATCCTGGAAGACCTGCCTGAAAAGCAGGAATCTCAGTCTTAGGGCTTTATCCTCATGAATACATGAACCAGATTAGCAGACACTAGCATAAATTACACTGATTTTGACACATGTATTAATCCTGAGTATCTGACAAAAAGGCATTGGAATTTTATTTTGAAGGTGAATTTTCCCCACACCTTTCCAAATTTCACATACTGACATGAATTATTTCTTGTTGTAAGAAGGAAGCTCATTCCTGTGTGGAAGTCTTATGCTGTGAGATAGCCGTGCCTCACATTGTTATTTGGATTATATGCCTAGAAAGAGAAATCCAAAGCTAATTAAAACACATAAACACATATATGTATATGTAACCAGTATTTGAACTGGTAGATTTTCACTCCATTTGGAAGATAAGCTTGGTGCTTTTTAAGCGTATATTGCGGGTATATGCGGCCATTCTTTCCTGTGGAAAAAGCCAGCTAAGCTGCAAAAAGAAGCTTGGTCTGGGGAGGGTTTTGAATTCACATAATCTGTTTAGTCAGTTAAACTTATTCTCATGCAGTAATTTTATTTACAACAACATTGATGTTAAAGTTTTCCTAGATTTTGTTAAGCTTTCTCTAGATATGGTTTCCTGAATTTTATTATTATTTTTAGAAGTGTTGTTGCTTTTATTTATTTGTTTCTTGAAGTAATGAATGTTCAGAAAGTTAGAGAAAATTAGGCAGATATTTAAATCCTTTTCTGATGTCAGCCGGTTAGTCAGAGGCATTGGGGAATGCCTTTGTTTATGCCGATTGTCTGGAGAAGGAAATCCATTAATTTAGCAGTAATTCTTTAACTCATACAAAAGTGAGCATCATATCACACAAAAAAAGTGACAAAGTAAAAGAATAAGTGATATAAGCTGGATATTGAACAGTAAAAATAGAGGTAAAACTGACAAATTACTGTGAAACAAAGAACTTGTAATGAGATATTTTGATTTATGATCTTCATTTTCATTTCACATAAGTAATCTATCTTAATACCAACACAAAGCTTTGCCTCTGCTTTATTAAGTAATACATTTCACATTCCATGACTTTAAAACACAGGGAAAAAAAAAAAGTATTTGGGTAATGTAGCGGATCATTTACTTCAGATTAATACAAGGATAAATTTAAATAACTTTCAAAGATTTAAAGATATTACTATTGCCTTTTCAGAGTGTTTGAATTTGGCTGGAGTTTTACTTCCAATATTGAAAATTATAATAGATAGATAAAATGTATAGTTTTATAAATACATCATAATATAACTATTGCATTCTGACCTTTTTTATAGGCAAAGAGATCATTTCAGATAGATTCTATCAAAATTAATTCTTTTGCTTTTGCACTAAGTTTTTTCCCTTGTACTGACTATGTAATTATCTTCGATTTTCATTTCAATACTCCTTTTTTACTTAAGCTTCCAGAATACATGCTACATGTAGTAACTATACTTCCTCATAAAAAAAAGGTAAGATGATTTGCTCACTATGGGATGATTTGTTCACTGAGACTCACTATGCCGTTTTCATTACAGACAATTTAGAACTCCTAATGAAAGTGTTGCCTAAATAACTGTAATTTAAGGGAAATGTTAGGGCTGCTGTTGTGGGAAAGCAAAGTGGAGGTGGTCTCCAGCTGAGGGGGTGCCAGGTGCTGTCTAACACTAGCCTGGAGGAGGCAAGAGAGGACCTATAAAGGCCTCCCACAAATGTATAGCAAAGGGCAATGTTCTAAAGAAAACACTTACTTTTTTTTTTTTTTTTTCTTTTTTCATAATTATTATTATTTTTTGCCTAGAGTATTAAGGACATAGCTAAAAAGTCCTAATGCTTTTGGAACTTATATAACAAGCCTGGCCAGGAAAAGAGAAACATTTCACAAAAACTAACAAACAAAAGGTTCAGATGTAGTCTTAGCTTTTTCTGTTCATTACACCATTTCTAAATGTTAAAAAAATGTATGGTTTTGTGAGATCGAATCTGTTTCATTTACTTATGTTCTTATTTTCTAACTCAGAATCACAAGAAAAAAAAACTCTGAACCACTAGAGATTTTATTTTTAAAAGCTTCTTTTATACAAAAAAGTTAAATTTTGAAAGTAGATAAACAAAAGATTTTCTATTTATAAAAAATATTATTTTCACTGTTGCTCACTTCTAAAATGAAAATTTTAATGGAGCCATCACATTCCTATTGACTTTGGTGGTACTTATAAGTAATCAGATGCCTATATTTCACTGAAATCTCATATTTACTGCCAACTTTTATGCTTTCCTCTGAGAAATATTGTCTTTCCAGAAGGTAATTTGTACTGATATTTTTCAAAGTTCATTTCTACTGGAAAACTCCTCTGTCACAAAAAAAGGCCTGAGTAGTTGACATTGCATTGATTCTGCTGAAGTGATCAACTATAAATGTAAGTAAATCAATTTTAAAAGACCTCTTCCTCCTCTTATTCCCCCTCCCCCATTTAGCAGACAGATCAAACTTATAACTCAAAATAATTATTTTATTCTCTGGTTGAAATAATAGACATAGGAAATAGCGCATGACAAAGCTTATAAGGACAACAGCAAAAAATCATTTTTTAATACCAAATACAATATGCAAAGTATGGCTCTTCTGTAGTTAATAGAAAAAGTTATTGATTCTATGGCACCATGTCACAGGTACTAGAAAATATTCTAGCAGACCACTGCTGAGACAGGGTTCTTTCATTCTTGGCATAAAGTGGACATTTGTTGCTGTTTTGTCATACTAGAGTAAACAAATTCCCCAGTTTGTGTTGCAGAGGTATCACTTAGCACTCACAATTTTGTCAACTTCTGGAAGTCCCAAACATGTTCTTCTTTTAGTCTAGATATATGTCTATAAGGACAATCATAAAAACTCAACTACTCAAGTTTTATGTATACACTTAGCAAGACTATCAGCACAAATCTGAATATAAGGTCACAAGATTTCTTAAAATGACTTGCCTTTACTAGGGGGAATGTACATGAGCACACTTATTTAACAAGAACTAAAAGCTCCTTGTGCAGAAAGGTGTCCCAAGACTTCTCTTAAAGACTTTACCAGCCTTAATGCAAAGGTTCGAAAGTCTTGAAAGTCAAATCATACGTATTTTTTTCTGGTTATTTTTTTTCACAGGCTTAAAAAGAAAACACATCCTTCCACTATGCTAGGCTTAACCTTTACATACAGTTTATGTCCTTTCTAAAGGCTGTTGATCAGAGAGTGGCAAGAGTCCAAGAAACACAATGCCACAATGACATTTATCCTCTTCCTACTTTAGCCTGCTTAAGTAAAAGTCACTTGCAGGTATCAGACAGATGCTGGTCTGGGTGTCATCCTGTTCTTTCCTGTGAAGCAGCAGATGGGGCAGAAGGAATTACTGAGAATTATTGTGGTTGTCTAACACCTTTCTTCTCTGCCAAGAGCTGGTCCTTCATTCTATTTACTTACTTATCTTCAGTTACTTGATGTTTTTTACAAACTACACTTTTATGATGAGATTTGTCATTTTTGTCATTTTTGTCATTTGTCTGTAAATTTAGCAAAAAGCATAGGATTGTTTCATTTGGCATTATTCACTGATTTCAGAAGTAGCTGGGGCAGGGGACTGAGCACTAAAGGGAATGGGGAGAGAAAGTGGAGGAGAGGGAAAGGAAGAGAAGATGAAGAAAGGTCAAAAATTTCCAACAGCCCTTCATTTATGAAGTTTTTGTTATTAGTCTGTATATTTTTAAAGATATAAAAATGCTAAATGAGGCCATATATTAGGAGTAGGACATCACAGTGACCCTTTATTTATGGAAGAGAGGTACAGGTGAATAAGTTCAGTATGAGGTAGTTTTTCAGGCAAAAGGACTTCAGGCAAAAAGTGGCCATGCATGATTCTCACCAAGGACACTCAGAATCTAACTGGAAAACTAGGAAATTGTTCCAGCTTTACTTATCCCAAAGTGTGACATGGGAGTCAGGAATTAGGACTTGTGTTGAAAGCCTGAACACTTACTCTAGAGGTTGAAAATAATGGTAAATAGGCCACATCCATGCCCATTTCATGTCTCCTGTAATGAACTGCTTAAGAAGCAATTGCATGTGGACCATGAATATTGTTTTTGCACTATTAGAGATCTTCATTACAATGGAATTTCTGCTGAGATAAAATTCCAGTCTTTTCTTTGCATCAGTGTGACTCAAACTGTCTCCAAGTAAAAAAAAAAAAAAAAAAGAAAAAAGGTGTCTTTTAGCTACAAATATTGATGTGGATAGTGAAAAGCAATTTGGTATCACAGAGCATTTGAAAGACCCAAGTGTGTAAAATATATCCCATTGTAAATAAAGAAACAGCCTACCAAAATAATACACTTACGCAAAAAGTTTTACTGAAAGGATGCTCTATCTAAGATTCATACTATATGGCAAGTAAGACTTCCAAAAAAAGTTTTAAAAGAATTTCCTGAACTGTCCACTAAAGAAATCTGAATGTGTGAGTTCTGTGCCAACAGGTCTCTTATACAACATTAAAGCAAATAAAAGTGTTCAAGTATATTTTATAAGACCATGACAGAACATAATATTATTTTATAAATATCTACATTACTAAAACCTGTATTCAGGTTTAAAACACATTGTTATTTTACAGATTTTGTGTGTGTGTTTATAAAACTATATATAAATTACTTGTATAGACATTTATATATACATAGTTATTTTGTTGATTGTTATACAAGATGCATTGTTATTTTCTGATTTATTATGAATACAAAAATATTATTTATTCATTTTATATGCATATATATGTACATATTTATAAAAAGCAAAATAATATTTTTATGTAACAATCATGAAAACAATGCATTTACTTATACAATCAATGTGTTTCTATATATGCGTATATTTGACAAACATAGTTTAAATGAAAGAGGAATGTGGAGACCATAGAGGAACACAACACCAAATAAAGACACAAGAGGATATGTTGGAAAAGTTTCCCTTTGTTTGCAATGAAAGTAGGTACAATTATTCAATAATCTTCTGGCCCTGCAAGCTATAGCCAATCTAGCAGAAGACTAGAAGAATAAGACGGTTTGCCTTGCAGTAGATGGGAGGAATTATTCTTGTAATGATAAACCAATCTTTTTGGATTATCAGACACTTCATTTATAAGAAAGGGATGAGAACATATGAACTGCTTGATATTGTCATCTGTAATACTCCCACAGGAGAGACTGTATATTCCAGGAGACCAAAAAAACTAATGACAAGAACAGCTATTTGCAGATATAAAAGTTCTTTTTTTTTTTTTTTTTTTTTTTTTTTTTTTTCTGCAGATAAATCTTCAGTTGTCATGGAGGTCACAAATCACAGCTTTATGAGAATGGAATGAGTAAAAATCCTCATGCATTCTGAATTTTGATACTCCTGTCACTCTGTGCACTACTTCTATAAAATTAATATCTTCAACAAACATATTAATTTTAAGCCTCGTGTAGCAGTTAGATAGTGATAAGAAATGGATAACCATGAAAATCAATTAACTCCATTTTGAAAAAGCATTCTGAAACAAAAGGATAGTCTCACTGTATTAGGATCAAATGTTATACTCCTTATTCCAAGCAGGGTGAATTCAGTGAAAATTATTAAAAATGCCAAACCTCTTCCTTCATAATTTTCTCCTCATTGTATCTATGACATTGTCTTATATTTAGTCTGGATGTTCAAATGAAACGGGAAAAATTGATACACATACAAAAAAAGGACATACACTGTTTTATAATACAATGAAGTAATGCTCAAAATCAAGAGAGATAAAATATCAAAAATGTTGCTATCACATTTTGGTATGTTATTCATCCATACTGAATTTGCCAGCTTGCCAAGAAACGTGCTAGCCTATGTGTATTCCTGTAAAGATCCAAAATTGCTTTATGCCATATAGACATATCCCTCTGAGTATTGATTCATACCTGGTGAAGATATCATTCATGTCTGGGCATCCTTGAATGTAAGTATCTGCACCTCAGTTGGTCAGCTTAGACCTCAAAAATGCATGGAATCAGCTATAAATATTGAACGATTTTGTCACAAGACAATCACAAAAGGTGAGATATTCTGAACTTCATACTCTCTGAATTAAGAACTGGCAGAACAGCAATATCACTATAAATGTGCTGTGAGAGCAGAGAAGATGCTCAAATCCTAGATCTATAAACAAATATGTGTGAAACAGAGAGGCCAAAATACAACACAAATTCTATCTGCCATCACTGTGGATGTAAAAGCATTCTTTATCTAGAGTGCAGAACTGGTAACTTCAGTATGTAATTAAGTAGTGTATTATAGGTCTGCACTTTCTTTTCCAAGTAGAACAAAGGAATGATATTCCACATTTCTGTGATGTGAAATTTCAGAGGATTTCGAAGTACAAAAGCAGCAGGTGGCATACACCGAAGCTCTGAAGCAAGGGAATAAGTGAGGCCACAGGCTTCTTCTTTGGAGCTGATTAAGATCTTGAGAATGACGGGAAAATAAAATTAGCACAACCTTTGAATGACTCAAAGCCACAGTGATATGTTTCACCTGCATTTAATCCACGCTTTGCTTGACAATTTCACTAGCCTCCTACAGTATTATTCCTCCAAGAGTCACACTGCCTTCAGTCATTAGCGTGAACAAAGCCAGATATTTTTTTGCGTGGGATACTTATGATTGACTGTATCTACAGAGCTAATGCATGAGGATATGCTCCTATAGGACAGAGTTACACCAGCACTTCCTTTGGCAGAAAAACTGATCTCAGAAATCTCTTTTCATCCCTAACTTCAGGTATGTCATGCCTCAATGGCATGGTGCATGCCATGTGGACATATCCCTCTGAGTATTAGATTCACACCTGGTGATCCCCGTGCCCCGTCAGTTGGGCTGCTGCTGCTGCTGGTGAAGCCTTCTGTGAAGAGGATCACAGAAGTTATCCTCTTCAGAAGTAGTAAACAAGCCCACCCTCAAAGCCTCCCTCACCCCGAGCAGCTTCATTTCATGCTTTTGCCTATTGGAGTAAGGACTGTAGGGCTTCTTTCATCACTAGTGCTGGAGAATCAGGGGATGGATATTTCAGCACCATACAGGCTGCTTTTTTATAGCACAGAAAAAGAAAAAGCCAAGAAGGAGCAAGAAAAGTTGTCACAGCTACTGAAGAAAATTCAGCAGCAATTCTGACATTATTAACATTTCAGTATTCAGAGCTTATGATCTAGTCTGACATTCTTTACCACATCATACATCATAGACAGACAGCAGAGAGATGGATTTTAAAAAAAGAAAATGCTCTGTGTTGCCTGAGGCTTATTTCATATTGTTGTTTTTGCTTCTGTTTTCTCAGTTTATTGCTCTGTTTCATTTTTAATATTTGAAATTGTGACCAAATAAACTACTTAATACACACACATGTTTGCACACAAATTAAAAAACACAATGCAAAGTCCAAAAACCTGTTAGGAAAAAATTCTTGAGGTTCCAGAGAGCTAGAAGCAAAAATGGTCTGTGGGAAATTCTGTGGCTCTGCATAATATTTTAAGTGGCTATATATTTCTGTATAAGGTGGGATATAAGGCAGGGGAAACGGAAAAGATGGGAACATTTGCTGACTATCTTCGGAATTTTTGCCTTTAATTCTACTGTTGATTTTGCCTTTTTTGCTTCTCTAATTTTTAATTGCTTGCAAACAAGTAAACATAAAACAACACTTTTTTGATCTCATTTTTTCTGGTCACAAAGAATGAATTTTAGAGATAGACTATTAAAATAGCTGGCCTCTGCAGATCAGAATATGTTTCGTGGCATGCGAACTCAGCAAAAGATAGAACTGCACTGGACTAGTGAACAGCTTTGCCAGCTCTTTGATCAGGACTGCGGAAAATTATTTTTTGCTTATGATTATCTTGTAATTTGTTTTCTTTTCCTCAGAAAACTTCCTTAGATGTAACAAGGACAACACATGCAATAATTTCTGTGAGGGAAGGAGAATAAGACTATGTTGGTATGCCCTTGTTCTACTGGCAGCAGACCCAGATTTAAAAGGTGAATAGCTCATTTTAATCATTAGCAGATTGTTCCCAGCTCCCTTCAGATGGTTATTTCCATGTCAGTTGCTTCAAATCAATTGTCAAATCAATTGGCATCTTTTTTGCTTTTGTTTTTGTTTGTTTTTGTTTTAGAACAGATCATGAAATGACTTGACCTTTTTAAATGTTCTAATAAAAAGGCAAGGGGCTGTCCTCCTTTCTTTTTCCTTTTTTCTTTTTTTTCTTATCCTTCCTAATATAGAAGATCACTATGTGATTTTCCAAAACCAGTGGAAAGCAGATGTCAAAAAGCCTAACAATTGGTGAATTATATAGCTGTCTTTATGCAACAGGTGGTCATTTCTCACCCTCTTTCCTTTATGTTTTAGATTAATTATCGATTATGTCTGATGAATAGGAGTAGATTTTGTAATAATTTTAATAACTGTGTTTACTCACAATAATCAAAATACTATATCTGCTTGAAAATATTCTAGGAAAACAGCTAAAAAAACCACCAGCAACAGAGACATTAGCTTATGTGATTGAAGTAACATAGATTTTAATTCATTATAAATAGCTAGGATTTTTCAACTTTTGGCTGTGTCTTTGGTACAAAGATTTCATTTGATTAAAATTCTTAAAATTCTTAAAATTCCATAGTTAGGAGATAAGGTTAAATTTACGTGACAAGATAAATTTTACTAGGGCTTACATAACAGAGAGTGTTTCGCCGGTGCTGAAGATACGTAGAAAGCAATCATATGCTGTACAGCAAATCTCTTCAATACCTGTGATGAATTGGGTGGTTTCTGAGACAATGTAATCTTTTTCAAATGAGCAAACATTGCTAACATCTAACTCAATACTTAGGCGCTAAACCTCATAGAGACTATGACTGGACAGAACTAATGACAGCTACTTGCATTCACAGAAATGACAAAAAGCAGAAATAAGCTTCAGAAGAACTAAAGGTATGAACGTAGGTATGATAGCAATGCCACTTGCATGTCTTGACTATTGCTAATGGCGGAAAAAAGCAATACAATCATTGCTCTACTAGGATTTGTCATGCACACCAACCCATACTTGAAGTTGTACCCTGAAGGAAGCAATCTGAAAGATGTACTACAGAGCTGAAGTTTCACATAGTTTCCTAAACATAGTTACTTCTAGCTCAGCAGTCTTCCAGATAACATATAGGATGCAAAAATTAATTCCTCTGGCTGCTTAGAAATCTACTGCTTTTAACTGGTTAAGTGACATTTTCTTTACTGACTGAGAGGCAAAACTTCTTCCTGATCCTTTGGTGACCAAGTGTGCTCCTTTTAATTTGAAACATTTCCCTCCATATCAGTGTG
>VZSV01000229.1:970343-982577 GCA_013398735.1 Nothocercus julius | reverse complement strand
GCAATGTTCAGATGATCTTCCATCAAATTCACCCATGCATAATGCATACTGATGAAAACTTCTTTAAGTACTTCTGTTCAGGTGTTACAACTAATTTCCCTTGTGTGCTGCCCAGGTACAAGGTAATAATATGTTTTGGCTGTTATTAATATAATATAATTTGGCTGTGCCAAATTCAGGACCATGCCTGACAATTTGAAAGCATACTGTTGGCAGAGACAGAAACTATGATAAATAATCTAAACAAGTTGACAGCATAGTCAATTATGTTCACTTGACTAGGAACATGATAATAATTAACCTTGTTCATGTTCCAGTCACCTAAAGCACCAGAGAAACACAGAACCAGAAAACCATAGAGGCCAGTCCCCAACTCTGGAGATTGTTTAGTCCAGGCCTTGCTGCTCACAGAAGGTTCAGCCACAGCTGGTTGCTTTTGGTTATGTTCAGTTTGGAATATCTCTGAAGATGGAGACTACCACTGCACTGGGAAAACCTCTTTCAGTGCTTGTGACATTCACCATTTTCTTATGTTAAATGGAATTTCTTGTAGGTTAGTTAGTGACCCTACTCTGTGGGCTGTTCATTGGAAAATATTGAGAAGAGACTTACTCCCATCTTACTCCCATCTTCACCTTATATATGTAGATAAGATACTCCGGAGCTGTTTCTTCTCCAGACTGAACCATTCCAGCTCCCTCAACCTTGTCATCTATGAGAAGTCCTTCACACTTTTAATAATTTCCTTCGGCCTTTACTGAATCTTCTTAAATCTTCGAGCACCTGAGAAGAAACTGACCAAGGAGGGTAGATCTGAACACTGGGAGGCCTTTTTTTTTGTGTGTGTGTGTGTGTTTCTTTTTTGTTTTGCTTTTTAAGAGAATGAATATTGGACAGACCACAGGCAGTTTGGGTCTTTCAGATTATATGGTGAAAACCTCTGCACAAGCACGGAGGAGCTGAAAGGAGAATGGTGTGTCCACCACCTGCCTACTCCCATTCTATCACAGGAGGGCCCTCAAACCACCAGGGGAGCACATGGGAATGCAGATGCACAACAGCAAGTGGGTGAGGGAATCTAAATTACGTACATTGGAAAGCAGATGCCTTGTCTGTCTGCTCTAGGGCTGTATCAGGGAAGCATCAGACCTACAGTCTGGAGCAAATCTAGCAAGGACCATATAAACAGGTGTTAAGCTCTTGTCAGGATCACATCCAGAAAGGATATGAGATCTTGAAGCTAAATTAAATGAAAGAGACTGATTCATTTACTAATCCTGATGCTCTTCCATTTCAAAGTCAGTCCTCATTGTGTTTCAGGAACTCAGCACTTCTTTCAGAATCACCTGCTTCTTACTACTTTTGGACCTGGGGCCTCTCATTGCCACCATAACACAAAGACATGAGAAAAATAATGTATTTTGCTGAAGATTTTGTTAAAACTGTAGTTAAGAAATAATACAGACAGTAGTAATATTTATTGCTTTCTGATGTGTATATGTGTGGACATGTGCATATACAATCAGCATTCCTTGCTTTTTACATACAGTAAAATTCTGCTTTTAATGTCACTACTGCACAGTTTATGATGCCTTTTATGATTATTTTACAATTCAGAATTGATGTCTCTCAATATTTCAGTTATAGTAAATACCTGATTGCTTATAGAGCCCAGAGAATTTTTTCTAGAAGAACTAAAGTATTTTAAAATTTTGCTTTTTTGCTTAAGGCACACTTAATGCTGGAGAGACAGGAAAATAGTGATTATTCCAAACTGCGCTGAAGATTGGAAGGTTGATGTAATTCCAGAATAGCACATTGAGGTAAAGAAATGCAGTTTATCACACTATTCTGCAATCCATTATTTGGATATTGTCATATAAATTTGTACTCTGCAACAACATCGTTCTAAAGAGACAATCTAGCTTAAGTTTTTAACTAAGTCCTTTGTAAGTATGATTTAAGTCGTTGCTTGCAATCCTCTACAAATGTTGCAACTACTCTTGAAAGACTGCTTTTTCACATCATTTTATGTCATGTGAGATAGATGCTGAGTTTTTTGCTTAAGATTTTACAGATTTGTGCAACTATATTTTTTTTTTTTTCTGTTTGTTATATTTCAGGGCTGCAAAAAGCTGTAACACTGGAAGACACGGTGGCAGGTTTTCAGAATATGCTTGAGCATATTTGGGCTCATATGCAAAACTAAGGCATAGAATAGTCTTTGAATGTATATTTAAGAAAACAATTAAGAAACAAACAGAAACTTTTACAGTTTAAAATACACACCTTTACAGAGAATATAAAGAATCAAGTGCAGAACCAAAATTACATTGTGAAACATGGCATAATCAAATAAATGAAGGAACATGCAATGAGCAAAAATATCCAGGTGTTTTGCCAATGAAATCAGTCAAAACTTTTGCAAACTTAAGTACAAGCAGAACCAGAATCATAGAACTGGTTTCTAGCTGTTTTACAAATAGTAATTCATGAATATTGTTCAGTCCTCTTCATACTATACCTGACTATTCAAGGTAAAAGTCTTGGACTTAGAGGAAAATAGCATTAGTTGTGCTTCTATGTAGTTTAGATTTTTCTCTTTCTACATTCCCTAAAATTTTCTGTTTATTAAAAACTTTAAATATTACAACATAGAAAACAAACAATAAGTCAGCAATATCATATTCAACAAGGAAATATTGGAATATTGGAATATACTCTAATAGTGACATTTTCCAGTAGCATACATGCATATGCAAATTAGTAAAGTGGGGAAGCATAAACTGAACCTGTATTCTCCATATGTAAGCTGGGTGCATTCACCTCAGATACAATTGCACTATATCATATCACGTTCAAATCTCTTTGTTCTGTTTTTTCTTGTATTGCTTGTTTTGAAACTTCAAGATTTATTCATGTCTAAAAGGGTAATAATGATAATGTAATAATGAAACACAGAATTCTGTTTGGTTGTCTATCTTGATAGAATTTTTTGCCTTTGTTTTCAGAAGATAATACTTTTCTCTCTGTAATTCCTCTTAAAAAATTATGCTGATTGGCAAAGAAGAATGCTTTGAGCAAATGAGCTCTTTCCACGTACATCTATTTATCAGCATCCTGTCGTACTGCTTGGAGAAAGATAATTTACTGAAGATATCAAAATATGTTTTCCTAGATCTTCAGTCTTACTAAGAATATCAAAGGATTTGATACATACAGGAATAGCATTTTTAATCATTCATTTTGGTGAAAAAGATAATCATTCTTTGCAATCAGAAAAATCACAAATTTAGAAAAAGTTATCCCCTTCTGAGCAAAATGCTTGATGTCATTCAGCTCATATATCACCGATATTTGTCATTCTCTTCCTCTGACTTGTGATGTTGGTTTACTTGATTAAAATCTAGCTAGTTGCTAATTAAAATTCATATTTTGTCTTTCAGGCATATGACATACTTTAAATAAATTTTGTTGGTGGCCGTGGTTAACATAAAAATAAATAAATAAATAAAATAAAAAATTCTACATGATTTAACTAAGTATAGTTTCTTTTAAATGATTAATCTGGAAAAGCCAGTATGGCATACAGAAGCAAGAGCTTTAAAGTGGAGTATTTCTTTGCCTTTCTCCACACATTACTTTAGGAAGGGATACACTGGACAGATATGAGAGAAGGAGCCTCTAATATGCATATCAGATAAGATAAGATATTCTTCTGCAAAGTAGAGGATGAAAACAGGAGTTTACCCTGCCAAATCAAAATCAACACTCAGGATTTCTAAATAATTTTATTGCCATGTTGAGTATTCTGTAGCTCGGTTTTGGTCTACTTAAAGTTACAGCTAAACATTAAAATTCAATGCTTCTGAAAGTAACTAAGCTTTAGAGTGGGACTGCAGAAGTCTATGTTTAACTTTCTTTGTTTAGTATTTATGCAAAACATCTTGACATTTGTTTCTCCTTTTCTAGGGAGCTATTTCCTTTTCTTGCCTTACAGTTTGTACATATCACAGAAAGTTTTTGTATCAATATAAGCATTATGAAGAATTGCAAAACATACTAAATATTTTACAATATTTTTTTCCTTTACTTACATTCTAGGGATAACATCTATCAAACTGTTACTGCAATCACCTACACATTAGGACATGCTTACTGAAGGTGATTCATATACAAGTCACTTTTCAAAATCCAATTGTCTCACAATTCAGAATGAGAAAAGGGCCTTTCTAGGAAGGCTCCATCTAGCTTTGAAATGGAACACTGAGGGAATAGAAGATTAATTTATCTGGATTTATTATATACACATTATGAAATTAATCTAGAGATTCCTGCATGTTGTCCAGCTGATGTCAAGATACAACTCCACATAAACACCACAACAATTCAGAAAATATTGTATGTTTTGCCTGACTTTTTGCACCAATTTAATCTGGCCAGTAGTCAATCATATATTCACATCTAGATTGATCAATGTTAAAACCAAAGCATTGATACCGGTTGAAAGAAGCTACTCTAAATTCTGAGAAAAATGATGGTGATTTTCTTTTGTCATTAATCAAAAATGCTTGTCAAATAAAACAAAACACTTCCAGGTATGGAACAGCTGTGCATGTGGATACACAAATACTTGGAGTCACTTTTTAGCTGAAAAAAAAAAGCATAAAGGAAAATTATCATCTAATTTTAAAAGATGTAGAAACACTGCCACAGATACAGAAAGCAACTCTTGCCTATGCCATTTGGAAGTTAAGTCTCCAAGAAAAGAATTAAAAGCCATTTCAGGTAAGTTGCCATCTGTATACTACAGAGTCAATACAGGATTGAACTATTAAAGAAGAGAGGCCTATCTAACAGCATTTTTTTGTAGTCTGCCTCCTGGGAGCAAGCCATTTTCCTTTTTCATTTTCTTTCAGAAATGAACAGCAGATCCAAATGTTAAGTTCAACTGCTGCTTTTACAGACTATAATAGTTTTTGATTGCTGATGCACGTACTTTGGTCATCATAAATTAAACAAGGGAGACAGATTTCTACCTGAAGAAGCATGTCTGTCAAATGTGTTGTTAGCATGGTGTTTTTCATAAAATTCTGCCACGGATGGCTAACATGCTGATTAATGGATTTTAAGGACAAGTTTGTAGTTTTGAAGGATAAATACTCTTTCCAATTTAGTAATCAAAAAATTGTGAAGATTTTTTCTTCCTGCAAATGTATGTACATTTATTTAGGGCTGCTATATTAATAAATGACAACTGCTACGGAAAGTAGTCTAGCATTAAATTAAATACATTTCATGACCCGCTCACTCAAAATGAATTATCTTTTAATATATTATGCATGCAAATATAATATAATGACACTACCTAAATGACAGTCTTAAAAGTCCCATGCAAAAATGAAAGCCTGCTTGTCTGTTCAGTTAAAATAACCTTGATTTTTCTTAAAAAAAAAATCACTGTTTGATAATGTTATGGAATTGTGTGATTATTTTAGCACTTAAAAGTCTTTTCTTTAAAAGGAAAGAATAAAGCCTGCCTTTCTATCCTTCAGAAAATATCAGCAAAGAATTGTTAGAATATTTTGGTGCAAGATATAGACCCCATCATAGAAAGCAAATCTGTAATGGACTTTTATGACATTCCTTGATTGTATTAACTATGTCATTCATGCTTTTTAAATCTATTCTTACAGATCTCAAGTTATGGAGATTCCACGGCCTGTGCAAAATAGCCTTACAATTGGAAAGTTATACTTATGATCTAATCTACATTTTATACGCAATCTTAAGGATTTCTGCTGGCCACCACCTTGGACAAAATATATATATATAAAATTCTATTAGATATTTGACGACTCTTATTTTTGCCTAAACTCTTTACCTCCCATTTTGCCAAACCAAACTTGTTTCAATCTGATATCATTGATTAAACTTTCTGGACCTTTTATTTTCCTTCTTGTTATCCTCTAGATCATTCAATTGGTCATCTTTCTTTCCAGAATTTAACTTAATACTTCAGATAGTTCTTCTTCACCATGTATTTCTCTATATATTTTTATTATTAAGTTTAACTTTTTAAATACATTTATGCCAAATTGCAATGCTATGTATATATTTTTAATATTTGTCACAGTACTTTATGCACCTCAAAATTCCTAAAACTTCTCCAGTATGTTTTTATATGTAAAAGTTATAGTACATATTTTTATTTCTAGACTGTTAGTTGACTGTTCAGGGTTTGACCTACCATAGCCTCACAACTAATGCTCCTGTTTTGAAGTAACTGATAGGTATTCTCAGGTAAGGTTACCCAAACAATTTTTCATCTTTGTTATGAAGCTTTCCCTTAGGCGACAATGCTTCCTACTTTAGCTTATGAAAATATCCTGCAAGACGATGTCAAAAACCTTAATAAAGTGCGGATACTGACATCTACTGTTTTTCTTTCCCTGAAAGATATGTTAGCCTGCTCTAGAAGGAAACTAAGTTGGCTTGACCTGATATGCTTCTAATAAATTCAAGTTGGCTGTTTCTCATCTACTTGTTTTCTTTCAGGTGTGCATATACATTTTGTTTTATTATCTCTTCTGATTTTTTTTCCTGAAAACTAAAGCTAATTTAACATGCTTATAATTATTTATTTATATTATTTAATTTATTTATTTATATTATTTAATTATTTATTTATATATTTTTATTTACTCTTTCTTTAAACCTGGAAATATATCCACAATATTTCAGTTTTCCGGAACATCCTCTGTATAGGATGAAATACTGTATCAGCAGAAAATACAGAAAACTTTCTACTAACAAATAGCTATTAATTAGCACCATATTTCAAGATCAGGGGAGACAATGGAAGGCTTCCTTTTGAATTCAAGGTAGTCTGGATGAGGCACTGAAACTAAGGTTGCTGAGGGACCATAGTCCAATGGCTTGAAATAAGTTCTTTTTAGAATTTACAGCATCACAGATGGTAACTACTTTCTCCTTCCCTACTGCTCCTAAAAGAGAAACCACCACTCTTAACCGTTTAGGATTCTTTAATACCTTACATTATTTTGGACTAGGAACAAACACAAAATTTGCATAGCAGGTGAAGAACTCTTCATGCATAGTCCATTATACTTCGAACTGGATAGGGAAAGAACATAGTTATGCACAAGGGACAATACTTTGTCCTTATTCATAAATGGAGAAATATCATAGATGTATTAGCCATCAAAACACAAAAATACTGAGAGACCATATATATTCCTAGAAGAGCAGAGGTTCTTGAAATTTTGTGCCAACTATTTGTTTTATATAACAATAAACTTTACCATGCCAACAATTTTAAAGTGTAACCTAAAGTCTTACAGAAATGTTAATATTAGTATTATCTACAAAGATTTACTGCCTGAACATTTCAGTATTTCATTATTGATGTATTTCAGTAGTGCAAATGACAAATTAAATGATTAAATATTTTATTTCTAGGTTTCAAATCTATGCCAACCTCAACATTTTTAAGTTTTATTTCCATCCTACTTGTTTAGTAGTTGAGACACTTTTTTTTTTTTTGAACCAAACCATAACCACTGTCTGACAAATCGTATCAGTAACTATCCTAAATACATTCTGTTAGTTCTATTAAATTTACTGTTTTTCCAGAAGCCCTTGGATGTCATAAATCAGATCCTTAGTATCATGTGATATGAACAAAAAAAGTTGATATACCTACTCTGAACTGCTTCAAGTTAATATTTCACCCAATGCAACCATGACATCAAGAAAATTGTCCTTTAAAAAAAAAAAAAAAAAATCCACACACTCTTGCAGATAGGAATAAAGAATTACGCCAAATATTCCAAAAAATGTCAACATCTAATATTTTTTATTTGATTTTATTTGATTCAGGATTCAATGGCTGACTATGGTCTTCACAGCGATTTCAAAGAATTCCCAGTTTCTCAAAGAAATAAAAAAGCCCGGTAGTTAAAAGGGGAATTAAAATCAGTATTAGGACTTTATGAAGTAGGAGGCAAATGTTGATAAAATGAAAATCAAAAGAAAAAAAAAAGTCTCCTTTTTCTTGAACCAATGTCAAAGGCTTATATTTAGTTTAGGATAATCATACAGAAGTACCAGTTTACTTCTTTTCTGCTTCTTTCATTCTTTTCTTCTTTCAATCAGCAATTTTGAATTAATTGCATTGCAAATATTTTGTTAAGAAATGGAAAAAGAATATCTTATGTTTGAAAGCCTGTGTTGTGTACACATAGAGTATCTAAAAGATGATAATAAGAGAAGTTTAGATGACATTACAAAGACCTCTCCTCAGGACTGCAGTGATTATCAGGATACCCAAAGAGGCTAAAAGAGAAAAGCCTGCGGAGTAGTAACCTCTAAAGAGAAAGGAGTCAGAAGTCTGACTAAATTAGTCTGACAAATATTTATATTTAGCTGCCAGATTCTCATCATAATCCCAGATCATTATCCTTCAGAAATCTCACTCAGCTTCTTTTCTTTCTTTAGGAATGAGCAGGATCAGTAAAAGACTTTACAAATCAGAATCTTTTCCTAAAAAATAAATTTGTGAGCAACATAAAACTATCAAGCGGCTGAAGATGTGCCATAATTATAGAGTCATATATACATATGTATACATATATACATATATATACAGTCAAGGAATAAGATGTCTGCATATAAGGACATGTCTACATGTAACATATCTTTTTTTCCTGAAGGTAGATGCACATACATATATCAGACTTTTTTCACTAAGGTGATTTACAGAGCATACTTTGGAAGGAAGTAAGCAGAGGCCACATTGCCTTTAGAGAAATATGTACAAAGACTGCACAAACAAATACTTATTTAACTATAAATTTGTAAATTTTATAGAACTTCACAGTTCTCCAGTGACAGAGATTTGTCACAGGAAGTGCATTCTTTAGAAATTCCACTCCTGATTTCTTTTTTTTTTTTTTTTCTTACATTCTACAGAAAGTATGTATGGTTTCAAAATGAACAAACAATTTTAATAGTACATTGCTTATACCATTACTCTCTGACCCCTTGATTTAGAGAAAGATGTAGGAAATGAGAATCTAAAGTATCTAGCTCCTATTACAGAAATTTCAGTAGTACAGAAATTTCACTGGTATGAATAACAGACAATTAGCATCCTGAACAGAACAAACAGGACAAATTGATAAAATAGCAGTACGCTCATATATTTGAAGGTCTATATTTTATATAGAAAATTCAGACCTTCATACAGTAAACTTACATTTTTTTTGGAAAGGAGAAGACTTCAGCCTAACAAAATATGAAAGGCATATCAATACACAGTGGAGAATAGTAAAAAAGAGGGAGGGACATGATGACCAAGATATCATGATCAGTTTGTAGCTGAATGTCTGACCTACTTAAAAAGACAGCACATAATCTAATTATGAGGAAAAATGAACTTAATAGGCTTTCCTACAGAAGTTTTGTATGTTCCTCCAGCTATATTACTGTTATTACTGATTTCAAGTATTATTATTGATTTAAAAGGCATCGTACATGCTTTATCTAGCAATTTGTGGGATTTATTCTACTTCATTCTTTGCAATAGCTTTACTATGATAGGGTAGGTTTATGTGGACTTTGTATCATATTTGAATCCATATTTTTGATATAGGATAGTATATTTTATGTCTTTGGAAAGAAAAAAATACAAAATACATGCGGATTTTTTTTTTTTCTAAATATATGGGTTTTTTTATATATTTAAATTTGAATTATGAATTAATATTGAGCCAAAACATTAGCAATAGCTGTCAAATTTATGAAAGCTTTAATCCATCTTTTTTTTTTTTTTTTTTTTTTTTTTTTTTTTAATGTAATAAGTTAGTGGTTAATTCACACAGGTACAATATTTTTGACATTTTCTTTTTATTGTAATTTAATATATTTCCAGTGATTTCTACGTATGAATAACTGAAGCCAGAGTCACAGAAACAACATTTGACTAATGTTATAAATCTAATGAATATGAATAGTCCATAACAGTAGAAAATTATGCTGGCACGACTAAAGTCAGTGCTGTACAAGCAAGAATAACAATAAAGCATGGAATGCTCCAGTTTTTGGAAATACTTCCTCATCAGCAAGCTAGTTCAATACAGGAAGTTCAGGTATCACTGTCATAGTAACTTTGTTAACATTCATTTTTTCTTTCTTCCACTGCAAACTCAGAATTCTTTCAGTGTTGTGAGAAAATGAACAAACAAACAAATCCTTATCAATTTATATTCTTATTATTACCTTACTAAATCAGTCTATAAATTCCTCTGTTTTACACATAAGTGATATTTAAAGGACAATTTCTGTCACAGAGACTTTGGAAATATGACTTTATGGTGATACTTCGGTATATTAATGGAAAAAAATAACATTTGAGTGGGAAAATGTCAAATAAAAATCTCATTAAAATGATAAATCACAGACATGGTCATATCTTTTAATTAAATCACATTGAAAAAGCTGATCCAAACTTAGTTAACTTTGAGGTACTACAGTGGAAGTTCCTTGATTAAGCAGAAGATCAAAGAAAGAATGGAAATGCACTGGCTAGTAAGTTACTTAAAAGCTGTTTTGATTAAAGAATGTTAGTTAATATTGAATTTAATTGTGTTAGAGGCAGCACCCCACTGATAATAAAGCTCAGAGATATAGTTAGCATGTCCTCTATAAGTTGTATCTACATTTGATTGAATATATGCATTTGTGGACACAAATTTGCACTACAGAGACTTGGGGGAGGGAGAGGGGAATCTAACCTTAATTTCAAATTTATGCACAAAAATAAGCTTTTATTTAAAGAAAAAGAAGAATAAAAAAAAAAAAAAAAAAAAGAGGGGGAAGCTTTCAAGTTATAAATACTTCCCAGAGGCACTTTGTTAGAAAGCAGAATTCCATTCTTTTTAATTTGATTTTATCTCCAATACTACCTGGTTGTTGATTGTTTTCTTTTAAACATAAAAACAAGGTACTCAGTCAAAACTGAAATACAGCTAACGAGAAAGTACATCCATCAGGCTTTCCTCATTCTGATTTTCTAAAACAATCTGGCATTAAATTACATCAAATGTAAGCAATGTATTTTTCCATCCTGTTCTTATTTCACTGTAGGAGCATTTTAAGAGATGTGTAAGGAGAAATAATACCCTTATTAGGCCTAATAATAGAGATAAAAAATAACAAGCTTAATTTTATAGAATGGTAGGTTTCTGTTTCTTTTTCGTCCTGCCGAATCTTGACATGAATTATCTGAAAATGAATATTTGTATGAGCATATCAGACCAAAAGATACCAAATTAATATTTATCATTTTTGCTTCATAAAGAGGTGGCTGATTTCTATAGTTTCTTTCTCTCCCTTTTCATCTCAGGTTGAGCTTATTTAGGAAAAAATTCTACAGGTAGTAAAGCATTGGAATAGGGTGCCCAGAGAAGTGGTGGACTCACTGTCCCTGGCAGTGCTCAAGAAATGTGTAGATGAGGTACTTAGGAACATGGTTTAGCAGCTATGGTGATGATGCATTTATGGGTGAACTTAATCTTGATGGTCTTTTCAAACTATAATGATTCTGTGATCCTGTGATTCTATGACAGCTGTAGAAGTGCATGCTCTAGTCATTTTAACAGCAACCGTTCCTTCATAGCTTTCTTGATATGGAGTAAATTTTGATCTAAGCTGATTCTTTGAGTGGTGATAGAAGACCATATGTCCACACATCCCTGCTTCTCTGGAGGAACAATGGGACTGAGAAGAACACTTCTTTTGGGGGATTAGGCTGGACAGATGTCCAGTGATGGTAGGCAGGAGGCCGAAGTCCTGGTGGATGTGAAGGTCAGAAGTAAACCTTTGTAAGTGCCTGGTTAGTTGAAATGAAGCACTCAGAAAGAGTTTCTTCTAATTGTTCCCAGAATCTTTTGTTTCTTCTTTTTGATTGCACAATAGTTATCATGGATTTACCCACACAGTCCTCCATGGTCTCTTAGAGCCCTGGGTACACTTTTGCCTCAGATTTGGAGACTGATTTACCGTTTTACCTTTTATTTATTTATTTATTTATTTATTTATTTATGTATAATCTAGCCTGAGTCCATTTGCCCTTTCTGGAAGGCTATCAACTATGCTAAAAAATGACTTAAAAATCAAAAGTTAATCTTTAAGAACAATGTATAGGTCTTG
>VZSV01000229.1:953658-969693 GCA_013398735.1 Nothocercus julius | reverse complement strand
AAAGTCTTCACAGATTTAGCTTTTGCTTTTCCTATTTCTATATTGACCACTAAAAAATAATTGATCTTCTACTTCAGAATTCCTGCTGTTTCATGAACTCCGTTACAATTCAACATAATCTATTTCCCACTGGTGCTGGAAAACATAATAAGGTCACAGCAGGGAAGCTTTAGCTTCATTAAAGCACGTTATAAAAAATAAAATGGTCTAGAGTAAATTGTTTTTGTCCTTGTGGTGCAGTTTGCATATATCCACATTAATCTGAGCATATAAAGAAGCAATAAATTTGCTAGTCCTATTACATTACAAATGAGCATCCTTATCTTTCATTTCACCATGGGAACCTCTAGTGGCAGATGGAGATGTCAATACTTCATATTCCAGGGGATATCCACCTTTGCTGGATAAAAAGATATAAAACCTCCTAGCAAGACCCCTAAAACCAAAGTCGATAAAAAGGTTTATTTCTTTTTCTAAATTGTCCTGAGGATTTTCCTTGAGTCCAGCAAATGTGCATCTCAGAATTATTTAAAAGAAATGAGCAAGCAAGGAAATGAATTGAAATTTTGACCCCCTGAGACTTCTATTTATCAGGGAAATCCATAAGAGAAGGACTGTGTGTAAGGATTTAAGATAGGGAATCAGTGATTGTTCTATTAATCTAGTTTAACTGATACTAAAATCTGACAGAATTACAAATTTCAGGCAGTAAGCCTTATCTATTCATTGCTACTTTTATTTCTCCCTTCTTTCTTTCTCTTTTTCTGCAGCTGCTGGCAAAGGATAGGCTTTTGCAGTTCAATTTTTTAGTTTATTTTTGACCGCTTTTAATTAAATTTGATGGCCTGCTTCTGCACCAGTGAAGTTATTGGAGTTGCAAAGCACTTTGCTGTTATAATGATGGCTCCCTTGATGTCTGTTCATTATTAACTGCTTTTCAAAAGTGCTTCTCTCAACTCTCATTTTATAAATATTTAAATAACTGTGAATTTCTATAACATAAATATCTGGGCACTAGAGATAGGAATTCTATTGCTTATTTAATAGGTTTTACATAGTAATATGATTTTTAAATAAAGTTATACATTATAATGTTAATTGGGAAAGTGTTGTCCCTAAATCATGTTGCTCATAAGTCTCAGCACAAATTGTAGTAATCTTTCAAAGCAGTAGTAATCAATGAATTAGTCAGTAGTTTATGAACTATTGCCTATGTGGGTATATTTTTCACATATCTTAATTAATCAGAGCAACAGACTTTTAAGTAAAAAATACAAAACAAATCAGAATGCTTCTAATCTTCGCACTTCAATGTGGAAATAGTATCACTCATATCGACTTCAGTGTCTCCTGAAACAAATTTCTATCTTTCATATAAAATTAGTGGGAAAAACGTGGAAGGGAAAGAGTTATTTAACTACCAACACTCTGGCTAACATGAGGAAAGAGTTTGCTCACAGAACTAAATCCAGGGAAGAAATTAACAGTCCTGAAATCTTCTGACAGACAGGCATTTAGCTCTTAAAAAAAAAGATTTCCTTTTCTTATTTAATGGGTCGGCTACCTACTTCTTCTCCTGTGAGCAGGGAACCTTAAAGCAATGTCATATTCCTCTAACAATCAAAGAACAGGATCTGCACATGCTTTTTTTGTGCTGAAGAGCACAGAAGTCTCTGCAAGTTCTGCAAAGCCCCTCACTGACTTCACTGAAATTTCTCTCAAAGGAGAGATATGTTCAGTATGAATAATAGAGGCACAATGTGGCATCACATCATGCAGCAGCAAATGAAATTTTGCTTTTTGAATGCAGAAAAAAAAAAAAAAAAAAGCCAAATAAGATCAGTTTGCCATGTGATTCTGGAAGCTTACAGTTAGAATATTCTGTTTTAAAAAAGTTATTTTAAAAGGTAAACTTGTCCCCCAACTCTCAGCAAAATGTGTATCTATCTGTGGACTTTGCTCTACATAGACCTACAAGATCTGTAGTCACAACATCTGTGCAAAAAATGCACAACTTTTTCTTTTTTTCTTTTCTTTTCTTTTCTTTTTTTTTTTTTTTTTTTTTTTTTCCCATGCAGGCTGTTCTGTATTCTTCTTCATAATTTCTCCAGTGTTAAGGATTATCTGGTGCTGCAAGCTCCTGCACTTTCCTCTTCACTTTACTATTCCTTTAAGAAAGTAATTTTAGTTTCTGTACCTTAAATAAAGCAAGACAGTAACCATATCTGAAACCAGGATGGAAATTATTGTAGTTTGTACATACACATTACGTCACTGAAGTACCCACATAGACACTTTTGCTTTCCACAGTCGTTCTTAGACCCCATGTACACAAACACAACTACAAAAACAAACAATCAAACGAAAAAGTGAATTTAAAGTGCATCCAATTCCCCTTCAGAGTCTGAAATCAAATGGTCTTGGCTTAGTTAATTTCTTGGAGTTGAAAATGTACACTGGATGTGATCCCACAACAACAGAAGATCAAAAGCAGACAAAGAAATTATTGATAGTTGGAGATGATAGAAAAATAGTTTTACATTGCAAGCACCTGTAAGAAGATGTAGGTCTGTGACTGTAATACAACTAGGCATGCTCATATTATGTTTAATCCTGAAAGATATCGTAAATACAGGGCCTTAAGGACATTGGTCCTGTCTAATAATGCTCCCCTCATTCCCCCTCAATGTCATTTCTGCATGCTTCTAGACTATGGCAGAACTTTCAAAAAAGACATTTTTTCCTCTGTTCTTCCACTTCACTATTCTTTTTCACCTCCTCTGTTCTTTTTTCTAAGTCTGGATATTCCCTGAAAAAAATAGACAAGCAAAAGATGTGATACCCTTAATTGACTCACATTATATAATTTCCATTTTCAATACTGCTAATCTATAGCACCTTAGATTCCTCAGCAGATGGTATCCCATCTGTCACACACAAGTTCTCCAGAAATCTCATACTTCTGCAGGAAATCAGTCCATCATGACCCAGCTGTCCATTTCCACAGGAAGATGGCCAGTTTTCTGTCCCTGCTGACTCTACCAGTTTTTACAGAAAACATTTTGAAGAAAAAAATAAATGAATTGGGAAGATTCTCACACATTAGTTACAGTTAGCTAGGAGAGCTTCTATTTCTAAGATCAGGCTGCTCTGCAGTGCTTTAAATGGAGAAAAATCTTTTCAGGATCATCTCTATTAAATTAGCAACTTTGCATTTGAAGTAACTGTAATGATTTAGAGCTACAAAGAGTCAGCAAGTCCTCCTAATTTTTTAATGGATGATTTTGTGTAAACAGTTGCTATCTCTAGTGCACAACCTTTCTGGTTAAACCACAGAAGGACATGTACTACTCTTTTACTGTTTGATTAGAGTTACATAGAAATTCTAGTCTCTTGTGTTCATCTGTGCATGGTGGGAATGGAATTTGCATGAAAGTGCCTTCTTTGCATGCCTAAGGAACAGAAGATAATGTCTGTAGCAAGCAGAGGAAACTGTCATCATTGAAGGCATCTGGATCTCCTGTGTGCAGTGGAGATTAGATAACTACTGCATCACTCTTCAGTCTCCTTTTTTTTTTTTTTTTTGGATTATGTAAGGCCTAACCCTTGGGTTGGAAGCCAGTGTATATCTGCCTGAGGATTACACTGTGGTTTGCCACAAACTACATGCTCATCTCACACCAAGCCTCTCAGCGATGATGGAGTGAGACAACACTGAGCTGATGTCTCCTGAAAGGATTGTGTTTCACCGGAAAACATGAAACACATCAGCTAAGAATTCAGATTCATAAAAATTTGAAAAAGAATCTCAAAAGGCCTAGACAATATGAAACAGATGCATTAGCTCCTTCACTCCCCTCTTGGCATACTACTGAGCTTTCCACAACCTCAGCAAAAGTGTTGTGACTAGAGAGGGATCAGGTGGTATGTTTACTGCTAATATCCTTTAAAGCAGTGAATGCTTAAACATGTGATTTTTTCCCTTGTAAGCAATGATGTATGTGTATGCTCATGGGCTGTTTGCCAGCCTGGCTGACACTTTTTGAATGTGTCAGTCAAACACATTGACATGTGTTTTTTAAAGATAAATAAAACACTTAACTATAGTGGTTTGGAATTTTTAAGTACTACTCCAAGATAGAACAGCGAGAGCTTTTCTATTTATTAACATGTTTGATTTGTAATGTTAAGATTTTTAACCATGAACTCAAAAAGTACTTTTTTGCTATGAATTAATGATAAAAAAAACACTTTAACAAAGAAAACTAAGAACAGTTTCCTTAAAAGACTTGAATGAGCAGACAGTCTACTGGTCAAAGCACATTTATTCATATATGATAATAAGAATTAATACTAAGAGTAAAGAAGCATCACAGAAGTTTTAAGACTATTAATTTTATATTTAATTCTTTTGTGATTTTAATGCTTGGGTTAAAAATAGCTGTAAAAAGGTAAAGGATAATGACAATAATGTTTATTTTTGTTTTATATTCCAAGTAGTTCAAGACATTTTGTTACAAGTGAAACACATTTGTTTATTTTAGAATATTTTTATGGAAACACATTTTGGCAGTTATTATATTTTATATAATAGGGAATGAATAAAATGAATGTTAGAATTTTGTTACTTGCACTTACTCTCCATTTCCTATGCACCAAATCAGAGAATACAAGCAGCCTCTCTCAGTTTTAGTATAGACCCTGCCTCAGTCTTTAATTACTTGGACAAGCATTGGTGGATCAAGTCCTGCTCAGTACAGTGATGTAGTTACAGTATCACCATTGCTAGCAAAAGCCCACAAACTTCATACTAGTTTTTCAAACACAGCCTTATTTCCTGAGATTGCTCTGACCTGCCTTAAACTTTTCATTCTTTTTAGATGTAAAATCCATTTTTCTAATGACCATGATTTTATATTTTATCTTTCCTTCCTTCCTTCCTTCCTTCCTTCCTCCCTCCCTTCCTTCCTTCCTTCCTTTCTTTTTTTCTACCTTCCTTCCTTCCTTCCTCCCTGCCTCCCTTCCTCCCTTCCCCCCTTCCTCCCTTCCTTCCTTTCTCTTTGTTTCTCTTTCTCTCTTTGTTTCTCTTTCTCTCTTTCTCTCTTTCTCTCCTTCTCCCTTTCTCCATTTCTCCCTTTCTCCCTTCCTGCCTTCCTTATTATAAGTTCAATAGAAAGAAATGTGTCCATCTCTAACTTAATGATTTGATCAAGAGGAGTCTTTTATTCTCGGTAATAGTTAGGTCTAGATTAGTAAAAAAAAATAAAAATAAAAAAAAATAAATAAAAATTTTGATTAAATAACAATAATTTCTTGGCTTTAGAAATAAAGACTATTTATCTCTCTTTTTTCTTCCCCCCACCCCGTCAGATCTTGACTGTAACAACCTTGAAATTACCACATTGGCATAAAGACTACATGACCACATATAGTAACAGTTAGACACTGCATGAAGATGACAGATGTAAGATTTTACCGACAACATGCACACAGAGATTTTCAGGGGTAAATGACTGAAAATCTGGCAGCCTCTGCTAGGAACGGAAGCAACACTAGATAATGACCCTGTTAAATATTGCTCCATTATCCACTGACAGAAGCAATAGCTTATCTTGAGGAACGACCTGTTCTTTTTTAAGAAATCATGGGCAAAACAATATATTTTGTCCAAGTCTCATCTAGGAAATGACTAAACAGTTTTGTCTAAAATTTAAACATTTTACTCAAGGTAAATTCTTGGCAGGCAACCTATCTGGTGGAATGCTGAAGTCAGGCAAGGGAAGAGTAGCTGAAATCAGGGTTTTATAAAATGGAAAGTAATCAATGCTCATATATGGACATCTAGTCATATATAACATCCATTTCATTGTATGTAAACATGTATATAATCATATATAAAAAACATGCAACTAATCATATATAAAAATATATATTCCAGACTGCAGTTTTAACAAGAGGATAGAATTAGATTAATGCTGATTTCAATTGTCGGTCTGTTTTATATCTATAGTTATCTAAGTACATTCAAATACAATTATCTAGCTGTTAGCTATGTGTTGTATGTTATTTTGAATTAGGAGTAATATTGATACTCATCAGACTATTAAACTCGGCAGATAGTTTCAAGAGGAAGTGTGTTTCGTCACAGGTGCAGAGATTTCAAGCACGTTCATACGTGTCTACATGAGGTTCTCAACATAGCTATAAATAGATATCTGCTCAAATCCATGAAGAAGCAGAAATCATATTACTGACATTTACAGAAAAATCCCTAAACTGCTTGTGTTGTGCATCATCTGAATCCATATAGAGCTTAGCCCCTGACAATGATACAAGTCTACAGGGTGTAGGAGTGTATAAAAATTATATTCAGATTTCAACAAATGATTTCAAAAGACTTCCTTTTTCTCTTCTGTATTTTTTTTCTCTTTTCTACAAAACTGTGCAGATATAGAGAAAGGAATGGGTCTGGGCTGCTTATTTTGGGCATGACAAACATCAGAAAGATAGGCATTGAATGACAGGTTAGTTATCCAGACTGTGATTTGCTTATCCTTCTTTCTGTCTTTCCACAAAATCCTTTTGTAATACTGGGGAAATTATTTGTTTTTCCTGTGCCTCTGTTCTACATCTGCTTTAAAGGGAGCATAGGGTCCTTCATAGGATTATGAAAATGCAAGATGTGAGGTCCTCACATATCTAGCATCAGAGGCTGATATGAAGTAAAGGTTATTTACATGTCATTGCTGTTTGGTCTGCTTTTAGACTACTCGGTTAATAGTTTGTATGTCTGGCACAGTTACTGAACAACTGTTGTTAACCATCAGCAAATTCTCAGCAATTGCAAAATTAATTAAAATTCTATCTTTGTAGGTGTTCCAGTTTCAAAACTTTCAAGAATATATGCTATTTACATAAACATGCAATAGCATTCAGAAGATACTTTAAAAAGTTAGGTAAAGTGCTCCCAGGTCTTACTTTTAATACCTTAACAGACTTTAATTTAAGAGCTGCAGATAGGATTTTCATCATGTTTAATAGGAATCAGGTTACTGTTTTGCATACTTATAATTTTAAAATTTGTTCTTGATGACCAAAAAGGGAATGTAACTTCCTATCTGTAACCAATATCTTGTAAATAACTGCTGCAAAACTGGTATGGTGAGTATGTTATTCATACTCACTACTTGCATATTCAAAGGGCTAGAAACTACAGAAAAAAAATGGATTAATCTTCCACTGAGTTGCTGTTTATAACTTTAATCAATCAAGAGAGAAGTCTTTAATACACTGTTTCTTTTCCTGTGTCAAAGGAATCTGTCAGTTCATTTGGCTTCCAAGGGATCCTTCTTTACATATGTATCTCAAACACTTTCCAGACATCATAAGATGAAGTGACACATCATAACTAATTCTACTCTGTTAAATTTTGCCTTCATACAGGTAGATGACCAGTAAAAATATTAACCCACTCCTTCAGAAATTATCAAAATTAGGGATTATCGGTTGTAATTAGATGATTACAAAAGCTCTTTTTAGTGAAGGAATAGAAAACTCTATCCCGTTTTTCCACTTAGAGCTTGTGAAAATCGTGTCTGACATTATCCAGATCCAAAGCTCTAACTTTTCTTAGAGATAACAGCTGAAGCCCTGAAGTGGGCCTCAAAATAAATGAGTTCCATTTCTGGCTTAACAAGGGACTCCTGGTGTCAAATGCTAACTTCTATATGTCTTGCTTTCCAAATGTTTATTAGCCAATAAAGTAATGCTTTCCTTTCTATCATCTTTTGTGTACTATAACTGGTGAAGAAAATGGCCTAAAATGGCCAAGACTAGCCCAAAATTTTTGTGGTCTCAGAATGCTTTGAAATTGTGGAGCATAATAATATGTTTTCATATGCTTAGTTTTTTCAGAGTTTTTTTTTGTTGTTGTTGTCATAAAGAGTGCAAGTGTTAAGCTAAATGGTGATAAATATTACAGAATTTTTACTTTTAATCTAAAAATATCTGTTACTCTTGTACTCTGGCACTATGCTGCTGAACGGACTTGTGATTATTAGGTTGTTCATTCTTCATCTGATTTCTTTCGTCATTTATAAATAGTTTCCAAGATGGTTAAAGTTTTATCAATTTTTTTTTGTTTGTTTGTTCAATTTGTTGTTCTGTAAAACTTTTTCAGAACATGAAACATAAATGAATACAGCCCAGTGTAGCAATTAATCTAGGATGCACTTAGTTGTAGTCTGAAGCAGTATGCAGTATCACAACATTCTAGCCTAAACTTATGATCATTTTATTTAAATTTGCAGAGCTTTCTCAACCAACTGAATTAACACTTTCTTTTTTTCAGAAAGATTCTGAATTGTATCCAGGATAAAATAAGGTCAATATCTCACAGTAAGGAGATGTCTCTAAGTATATCAACTCTATTCCTCCTCCAGTATAGGAATTCCACAACTGAATCTCTGAAACTAAAGGGAGAAAATCAAGTCAAATCATCAAGTCTAAAACCCTCCACAAAAGCAAGTTAGAGAAGACTGCACAGGACCATGTCCAGTCAGACTCTGAATATCTTTGAATATCTTCAAGGATGTAGATTCCATCCCCTTTCTAGACCATCAGTCCCATTTTTTACCAGCCTCACAGTCTTTTTTCTTTTTTTTCCCCTTATTTCTATTTTCTGTGTCCTGTGTTCCTGTGGCTGTTTCCTGTTGTTCTTCTTCTATGCACTCTAAGAACAGACTGGCTCTACCTCTTCTACAACCTATAGCTTGTCCAGGTCTCTCTGAATAGCAGCCCTATTCAGATCAGCAGATCAGCCTCTTCATGATTTTTTGTGATCGTCTATGAGCTTACTGGGAGTGGATTCCATCCCATCACCCTTTATGTCATCATCCAGATCATTAAAGGAGATATCAAACAGTATTGGTCTTTGTATTGGTCCTTGGAAATCACCATTAAATTCCTGTCATCACCTGTATTTTTTATCGCTGATCTCAATTCATTAAGTCCAGAAGTCAAGTGAATTTTGCATTCACATTATTTTGAGCCTATCTGGTCCATATTTCATTAATTTGGCAAAAGAGATACTATAGAAAGTGACATTGAAAGCCTTTTATGAAGTTAAGGTGAACTAAATTTCAGAAAGGCCATAACAACAGCACCCTGCTGGTCTATAGTCAAAGGCTTTCGGGTTGGTTAAGTATTATTTTAATTGACCAAGAATTGCCTTCTGAAAGTGTTAGTGATTGCTTATGTCACCTAGAACAAGCTGGGTATATGTAACAGCTTTGAAACAGTAAGATGCTGCTTAAAAATTTAGAAACAGTAAAGAAATATCATAATATCATGTACTTAGGCAAGTAGCATCTTACTCTCTTCTTTACTGTTTCTAAATTTTTAATTTCACTTTGAAAGAATAAAAAAAAATCTATGACTACATCCTCAAAGTGATGTGCACACAATTCATGTCTCTGGTGAAAAACTTGAGATATTTTTTTGCCATCGTTATGGTTTTTAGCTTTGATAATTTCATATAATCTGTCCTGCCTCAGAAATATTGGATCATTTGACATGCTGTATAAATATTTCTCTTGGATAAGAGATCATTTCTCAATGTATAATTAAGGTGCCAAGTACCTAAATCAACTAAACTTTATGAACATTCTCACTGTCTATTACTCCCTCTTTTATTGTGAAATTGGGTGATAAAAGATTCTTCCTTCTTTAAGCATTGCTGAGATGCTTCTCTCGTTTTCATACCTGAAGATTACTAATTTATGCCAGAAAACAGGAGAAAATGAATTGACTTTCTTAGTTCACTTTTTGACAGGAAACACTATTCCATTCCAAGCACCAGCAGTAAAAGCTTAACAAAAGAAAATAAATAATGGCTAGAAACAAACAAACAAAAAACAAACAAACAAAACAAAAAACTTGGAAATACAGCAATTAGAAAATGTAGGTCTACTAAGTAAGTGCACAAATCTCTGTGATATCTAGGTGATAGTCTCCATCATCCTCTCTAAATTCTGAATGGTTAATAAGACAATATTACCTAGCCTGATATCTCCTGCCTGAAATTTTCCCTCTTCAGGCATAAAATTTCATTCATGGTTGTCCATCAGTGAAGATAAAGAAAATTGAGGGAATTATTGTCAACACTTAACGATTATTCTAGACACACAGAATTCTAGGGAACTCTACAGTAGATTGTGTGCTTATATAATTTATTGTCATCCTTTCTTTAAGGTACTGCTTTCTGTGACTTCATCCCAAGACATCCAAGTATTTTCTCTCATCTTGCAGCTGTTTCGCCTCTGTTTGCTAACGACTGTGTATTCTTGAGAGTGGTGGAAAACTGAAATTCTAACAGCTCTATCTCCACAGGAGCTCTAGCATTATTGCCAGTAGAATCAAAGAATCATCCACCATCAAAGTTTGAAAAGACTCAAGATTGTTGAGTCCAATTGTAAACCCTTCAATACCATGCCTGCTAACCATGTCCCTAAGCGCCTCATCTACACGTTTCTCAAACACTTGCAGCAACGGTGACTCCACCACTTCCTGGGCAACTTGTTTTAATGTGTCACTGCTCTTTCCATGTAGGAATTTTTCCTAATGTCTAACCTGAATCTCCCCTGGCATAACGTGAGGCCTTTTCCTCTTGTTCTATCGGTAGTAATTATGGAGAAGAGATTGACCCCTGCCCCACTACAATTTCCTTTCAGGTAGTTGTAAACAGCAATAAGGTCTCCCCTGAACCTCCTGTTCTCCAGACTGCATAACCCCAGCTCTCGCAGCTGCTCTTCATAAGGTAAGATTTGCGATCCATCCCCTTCACTAGCTTCTTTGCCCTTCTTTGGACCTGCTCTAGTGGATGAATGTCCTTCGTGTAGTAAGGGGCCCAAAACTGAATACAGTATTCAAGGTGCGACCTCACGTGCACCGACCACAGAGACAATTTCTCTTTCTAGTTTTTGCTAGGTTCCTGCAGCAAGTTGTATCAGAATTAGGATTTTGTAAGTCTGACTCAGGACCCAAATATGTTCTCTTTATCTCACAGGCCTATTAGTTATTTACATTTTGTTTAATATGTCATGTTCTAGCTGAAACAAATTAGATCTTGCCTATTAATTGCTTCCCCCTCAACTAGAAATCAAATATCAACAAAGAACTCTCTTTAATCATTAAAATGGAAATACTTTTTTGAGTTTTCTAGTCTCTTTGGGCAACACTTCTTTTTGAATCAATTGTCAGTAATAAAACTATTTCAGGCTACGAGTGTTTTTTGCCTTACAAAAATTGATATAGACCCATGTCTATACCAACAAATATCAAATGCACACATACTATAGGGGTTTCCTAAATACAATTGTTAGACATCAGATTCATTTCACTGCTCCAGAAAATTTCAAGTGTTGTGTCTAAGAAATTAATTCTGCTACTTAAAACTTTAGGTTTTTAAAGGGGAAAAAAAAAAAAAAAAAAAAAAAAAAAAAAAAAAAAAAAAAAAAAAGAAGCCCTCAGGTTAATATTATTCTCAGTTTGAATTATAATACACTTCATTAAATTCCCTTCCCCAATATACATGTTCAGATAAAAATCACAAAGAGGATTAACACCAACTATCCTGTACATTTGAGGACCTACCAAGAACTATAGTTCTTATAATCTGTATAGAATACACAGTACATGGATTCACAGTCTGTTTGGTTTGGCTAGCAGTAGATGAAAAAAAAAAAAAAAAATCAGTTTGTTTGAACAAAATATCAATTCAACTTTACAGCTTTTCTAACAATCAGTCAATGATTCAAGATTAACCCAACAAGAGAATGGGTTTTGACTACTCTATTACATTGTGCCTACACAAATATATCTAACAATAAATATTTTGAATAGCCTCCAAGCTGTCAGCTTCTGCAACAGTAGAACTAAGAATTGGTTTTACAATGACTTTAGTATGTTCCCATAGATTCAATGTTTTTTACAATATCATGTCTTGCCACAGTGATATATGAGCATCCTTAACTCTTCTCACCACCATCTCTGTCTCTTCCCCCCTATCCTTTTTCTCTTTTTTAAGGCCAGTAATATTCTGCAGGTTTCTTGGCACTTGCCCCAAGAAGCCAATCACCTTTCAATGAGAAATTATATTGTAACATGTTAAAAAACATGGATGCCTATAATCCTGTCTTTGTCTTTTCTGTGAGCTCTTACTGGCTGTAGGAAAAAAAGAATATGTTGATGGTTACTGGTACAAAATGTAAAACTGTTAATGGAATTTGGTAATAGTAAAAGTTAGAGACTCCAAGCATAAGAGGTGTATGCAATTGGCACATTCTGAGTCTATTGTATGCATATATGTATGCATATATATTCTGGTGTGTATATATTTATATGTAAGTAGTTCTTTTAAGGAATTATTTCTCTGTATATGTAGCTCTTTTTATTCATGGCATTGCTAATGTTGATCATCTGAGCTCCTGCATGTGAAGGATAATTTCTGAGGCCCACAGAGATTATTGTTAGAGAGCATTCCTCAGTCTGTCCTTCATTTGTAATTCTAACCCATGCTTTCTTCTCTGATAAATGCAATAGGAAAAGCCTTTTTAATTAATACAAAAATAGCAGTCCTGATATTTTGTTTGCCTAAATGTATCTTCTATACTAAACAGATTACTTTTCAGAAAATACTAATTACAGGTCTATATTTTCTTGATCACTGACTATACACGTATACATTCATGTTTCAGAATTTTTACATTTATTTTATAGTAATTTGGCATTACTTTCAGTGAGTGCTTTCAGTTGTCTAGAAACATCAAAATGTGGTGTTATTAAGTTTGCAGAATGACTTTTTAAACAGATTGAATTACATTCTGGTTTTAAGATGTGTTTAAATGGCTAACTCTGAATGCCACAGCATGGGAAATCAAAAAGCTTTATGATATGTTGTGAATTGATTTTTTCATTTATATTTGTTATTAGAAATCAACAAACTTTGTAAATTCACTGCTTAAAGAAGTTCAAAAAGTGTAAGACTTAACTTACTTGGAGTTGAGGCTGAGTAGCATTTCCAGGGCTGGTGCCAACATTCTGTCAGTCAAATGCTTAGCTAGACTGTAAAGGGCCAGGAAAGCAGTCACCTTTTATTCCCACCTGGAACAAAATATTTTGTCAGTCACCTTTTTCATGGTCTTCCAAGTGCAGTAAGACGTTCATTATGCTATCTGTGCCTGTCACATTAGGGGTTCTTCAGTACAGTCATATAACTGATTGAAGCATAAACTATTCCACTCCGTGATTTTCTACAGAAAATGTAATACAAGTGCATAAATATATTTTCTAAATTATACTTTATTTTATTACAATAATTTCTTATAAAGTATATTATTATATTCATTTGTAATAATTAAATTTAAATAAAATATTTATTGACAAGGCATATATTTTTATACATTTGCTCCAAGGAAGACAAATTAGAATATCTAACAGAAAACTGTTTCAGAGCAAAATATTTTAATCCTGCTCTAATACTTTAAAATCTTAAGTTCATATCCAGAGAATAAAGATCTGCAATAATTAGGTCTTATAATATTATTGTTATTTTTCCCCAATTTGTTTGCCACATTCACCCATTACCCTTTGAATCTTCAAAATTATGAAAAAATATTTTTAAAACACAAGGCCAATCTTTTGCTGTTGTGTATAGCAGATGAAAAAAAATCCATCACTTTTAAGCCAAACTCTATTATCTTTGANACTACAGATGAGTCAGTTTCACTTCACTGGGAAAATGCTGGAGTAGGGCCTCTTGAAAGTTATTTTTAGGTACAAGAAATAAAACAAAAAAGCAACAAAGATTTACCACTGGTAGACTCTGTTTAACCAGCATGATTTCTTCCCAGTGCAATAGCTTGTTCAGTGACTGAAGGGAGATGGGTGGAAGCCATGTGTTTTCTCATGTTTCCCAGTAACAGTTAATATTAATGATGATGAAATAAAGAATTATTAATTCCTTAAAGTGTTATTAAGGAAAAACCTTTCATTAGTTATACATTATCTAAGTGTTACACAGTTTTACCCTATTTTATTGACCATGTAATATCTCTGCACCAAACAAACTTGAGGAAAAATCACCACCATATTATACGTCAGAACTTTACTACAAGACAATGAATTTTTATCTACAGAGAGTATAATTTTTCACATGCTCACTATCTTGAAAGAATAACTTTATAGAGATTGCATGCTATGCTGGAGACTGTCCTGGAGACAGGATAGCGATGTTAAGAAAATCACAACTAACTTATAAAAGATGTGTATCTTTATCTCTGTTCTTTGCTCTACAAGGTACACAGTTTATGAATCAGTGGCAGGTTATAATAAGACCAAATAAGAAGAATGAATAATATTTTATAGATTGTTCCTTAAACACAATAAATAAACATGGGTTAGAGAGCCTCTACATGTATGACAATTTTTTGTCCTTCCATTTACAGTGTAGCCACCTAGCAAAACTATACTACGTTATGTTACGTTACGTTACGTTACACATGAATGCTATTTTCTCGAAGATTAAAGGCATAATCTTACTTCTTTAGAAAAAAAAATATCTTTAAGCAGAATTCAGAGGAAGATTACATAGTAATAATGCAGAGACAGATATTTTTGAAATGCAAATCCTCAGGAGGAAAAATCAAAGAGAGGCTTTTAAAATATTGGAAAATTCAGTTCAAGAAAATGTAAATAAATTCAAACATAATAAAATATGAAATGTGTTGTGAGGAATCGAGGTACCCATGATTCTTTTTTGTATTAACATCATTCAACAGTTTTCATGAAGATAAACAATAATAAACAAAGATAAACAAATAAACAAAACAAGCAAAAGAAACAAAAGCTGTAGAATTTGAAGCTCAAGAGCTAACACATTTGACACATTTGACACATTTAACATTTGAGTCTAGATGTCTACATTTCAGTTCAATTCTTGCAGCCTAAATTTAAATGATAATAGGAACATACAATCCATAAGGAAACATAAAGTGATCCAAAAGCCATAAAATCTCAGTGACAAAACTGTTGTCTTGGTATAGACTACACAATATTATAAAGAACTAACATAATCCTGTAAAACTAACATGGCATAACTTCCTAATAACTGAAAGCTCATTCAGGTCTGTTCTAATTCTAACATAAGAATGGACTCCTCATTTCAGGAATTATCACAATTGCTTAGAATGAAATATGTAAATTTTCTGTTATATGGACATTTTGTAATTTCAGAATGACATGATTAGTATAAATTCATTTTCTCAGAAGAGTTTTTCCTCTCTTTCCCTCAACTGTAAGTTTTAATTGAAGCTATGCATATATAGCCTTCAGAATGGGTGAATATAATTCAGTAGTATTGCAGTGTTGAACTTAGAAAGCCATCTGGAGCAGAACTGGCCATTTTTTTTTTTTTTTTTTTTTTTTTTTTCAACCACTGTAATATTTTAAGTTTCAAAACTTCATTGTTCACACAGGGAGTATTTGAAGAACTCTTAAAAACTTACAAAGAAAACCAATACTCTTTCCAAAATAAGACATTATATATATCTATATATAAAATAAGACAATATATATGTAGGGTGTCTCCCCTATACTTTTAGATTGGTAAGGCATATAGGTTAAATTCACAAGAGAAAATGAAATCTCTCTGGATTGTTTCAACCATAATCTCTATCATGGTGTTATGTATGCCCTTAGCAGTTGGGTTTGCAAATTAGTATTTTCTAAATGAAAAATTATTCTAAATTTCTAAGCATCTCTAAACTGAAATTCTGCAAGGAAAAGAGAAGAACAGGACATCTTTATTCAATTGTAACAATAAGCTGAGTACTGAAACACCATCTAGATGTCGAATTCTCCTCTTTTTTCTTTCTTGGCTAGGAGCTGGAAACAGAACTTGTGTGGCAACAGAACCATGATATCCTCTCCCATCCCTTGGCTGCTGTAGGGGAATAAACTGTATGCCTGTTTTTCATT
>VZSV01000229.1:928694-941164 GCA_013398735.1 Nothocercus julius | reverse complement strand
CTTTTTCTTTTTCTTTTTCTTTTTCTTTTTCTTTTTCTTTTTCTTTTTCTTTTTCTTTTTCTTTTTCTTTTTCTTTTTCTTTTTCTCTTTTTTTAACTTCTGTATTCCCCATTGAGTAAAATTTTAACATTCAAGCTGTTTTTTAGTAGCATTTTTCTTATTTCTGGCATATGCAATGAAGGCATACATGCCCGAGATGATTTCTTAGTTTGATTTGGAAGAAGAGAGATTACATTTATTAGAAATAAAGGGACCAGTTAATCTGGCAGTGTGTTTTTTCCTCTGAGGCTAACATTATCTACCAAAATGTACTAAACCAAGAAGTGATCTAAGGAAAAAGAGACCCAACTTCTTCCTCTTTTTTTTTTTTTTAATAATAATAATGATAACTAAGTTTTAGATATTATATGTTTGTAGGCACTTGGCTTTTATGATTTTGTATGAAATCTCGTTTCATATCAAAAGAAGTGTTTTTGGGAATATTTTCAATGCACAGTCTGGTTATTAATGCTACCAAAGCTGTGTTATCATGGATACTGGCATTTGAACTTGTAGATAAAGAAAAAGAAGGAAAAAAAGTAAGAAGTTGAATAACTCCACTATGTAAAGAAATTATAACAACAACAGTGTTAAGACATGAAATATTTCTCCTTACTCATTTTGCCTATGGTAATTTAATTAATAAAAAGACGAGTGCTAATTCCTTTCATTTGGGCATCCTGAAATTATAATAATATGTTCTCAGTTGACTAAGTAGCCGATATATAAACTAATAATCTTTGTATTCAGGTTCCTTAATGTAGATGAATATAAACTCCAAAATGAATTTTTAGCATCATAAAAGGTGATGCTTATGTATTGCAGATCCTTTCTGATTAGATAATCACAGAGCAAAAAGGAAGTACAGTGTTATGATTACACTCAGATTTTCGGCAAAGAAGCCTGCACTATGTTACTGCAAATCAGATCTTAGAATGCACACTTGCCTCAGGCTTTAACACAAAGTATAAATTCTATGTTGTATACAATGCAAAACTCAGCCTTCTGTGTTGAACATTATGTTCTTAAATTGTTTCACTTCTGAACACATTAAACTACAAGTAATAAAGAGATCAAAACTGATTTTTTCCTAAAGCAATTCAAATGCAATTCTGTTTTTTAAGTACAGCTCAAATCTATTTCACTACATAAAGCTAAAGAATCAAATATTCCATTGGGTCTTAGTCCCAAAGCACTTTCTACTCAACAAATAAAGGATTTTCTCATTTTTTTTTCGTCATAAATCAGAATGACAATGCAATTGCCTTCTTTTCCTTATTCTAAAACTATTGTCAGACCCCTGCAATGTACCTAGAGGGATGAACTGTTAAGATGTAAGACAGAGTTAGCCAGCAATTTTAAACCTCGTCATTGCACTTATATTTTCAGAATCTCATTTACACCTTCCAGATATCTGCTTAACAGAATTATTAATCTAGTGAGCAGAACATGTTTTTCAGTTATTGAATTGATTATTTTAGTTTTGATCATCTCATTAGGTCAGCAAGGCTGACTGTGCAACCACCGTCCACCATTTCATAATGCTTTAGGCCATCTTTCGCCAACCCTTACTTTTATTTTTTAATTTCTGCCTTGCCAAAATACATGGAATCGTGATTTCTTGTCAAATCTTTTATTTGTTCATGAAGAAATAAAACTTAAGCAAGTGAATAGGTCAACAAAAAGATATCAAAAGTCCTTTTACTCAAATAGTCATAGGAAAATTGTTCACTGGTCATGATAAGTGTTAGTTATATTCATTTTTTTATGAGTTTTTTTTTTTTTTAAGAAATAATTATGATTTTAAATATTTTATATTCCTTTGAGATTTTTGCTAGGATACACCAAACCTATAGCCCTCTGTATGATTTCTACCAGCTGTAAGGCAGCTGGTGGGTTGCTACCCAGGACACAGACATCCCAAGGGAAGATGGCTGTGGGATGCAAGTGGCCAAAACCATCAGCATACATACCTAGCTTCCTATGCTGTCTATCACCTTGCTGGAGGCATTTTCACAGATCAACAGTAACCTGGGGTAAAAATACAGAAAGCCAAGACTGGGAAGGAAAAAAGAATTTATGTAATTGTACAGGTCCATATTTTTTTTGTTGTTGTTGTTGTTTTTGTAATACTTGAGTCAATATTTGGAGGTTTGCATTAGCAGGTCATAAAATAAGTCAAATAAATAAAACTTTTCCACTCCACATTGCTCTGCATGTGACACAGTTTGCCTACATTTTTGAAAACTTCTAATTCAGAACATTTTTCTATCAGTAGTGGAAGCAGCACCACTGACACTTGGTCATTCTTAGTCTGTTTTATTAGGCACTATTACTATTTTATTATAACCTATGCAACAAAACACTTTTCAGACTTGGAAAAAAATAATTTAAAATTAAAAATCGAAACATAAATACTGAAAAAAAAAGGACCTGCTAAGGAATTTTTAGTAAATTTCACAAAAACTTCATTTTGCTAAGGGACTCATATTTCAAATAAGAAACTATGAAATATTATAAATCCTAATCCTAAAAATAATTATTTGGTAAATGAATTTTGATAAAGGAAAGATTTTGTCTTTTTCTTTCTTTCTTTTTTTTTTTCTTTTTTGATGATAGTGATTAATAAAATAGTTAAAATAACTAAAATTTTAGGAGCAGAGCTCTGTATGTGTATGCCTACTTTCTGCACTTAAATTTTTAAGGTTGGATGAGTCTTAAGAGTCAAGTTCCATTCACACTGTAAAACCAATTAAAACTAAACTATAACAGGATAGAAGAAATGTAATATATTAAGAATTCAAATAGACAAAATATATTTTCATCCAAATCTACAAATTTTGAGTTAGTTGTATAGTTTGTTATTCCCCCATATTATGAAAAAGTGAAGAGACATACCAATGAAAAGAGACCATCTTTTTAAGGGCCTGAATAAGTTTAAGAAAGTAACTGGTGGACCCAAGCACAATGCAGTGCTGACTGTGACTTAGCATGTCTACAATGCAAAATGGATATCAGCGTAAACATACAAATCTGAGTGTTAGTTCAAGTGCCCCCTATGATTAAAATTTGTCTTAGTTGTGCTTTGACCAGATTTACTAAGTTGAGATTCAGTTATTTCTTTTCAGTCTCAAGTTATCTTCAGCTCCAGCAGTATATACTCTTTTAGTCACATCACTATATTTATTTTGTACTAAATACTTTCCTCTAAAAAACAGAGAAGTGTTTTTTTTGTTGCTCTTGTTTTACTTTTTAATTTTATTTTTATTTTCTTAATATAACAAGTCTCTAATTAATGCTGATATCACTCTCTATAATTTAATGACTGATATTTGCTTAAGAAAGATTTGGGCTGCAATCACAAATCCTCAGAGAAATTAAACTCCTAAAAGCTTCACATACTATGACCCCCCAAAATAAACCTTCCCCTCTGAACTAAAATTTCAAAGATGGTTGAAAAGAAAGCATCTGAATACAGAACCTGACATGGTAACAGCAGCAGCTTCATGGGGAATTTAGTAGCACATTGCATGATACCACACCAACAATAACCAGTTTAAGAACTAATTCCATAAAGCAATGAGAAATGAAGAGAATTACCCACTTCTTGGCACAGATTAAGGTGAAACAAGGTCAAACTGTGCTCCCTGTTTTTTCCCACACAACGCCAGTGCCACTAAATGGCTCAGTGAACATTAGATACTTAATAGAATCATAAAAGCCATAGAAGCCATTAAGGTTGGAAGGGACCTCCACAGATCATCCAGTCCAAGCTCCCTGCACACACAGGGTCACCCACAGCATGTGGCACAGGACTGCGTCCAAGCAGTTTTGGAAGATCTCCGGAAAAGGAGACCCCACCACCTCTCCGGGCAGCCTGTTGCAGTGCTCTTTCACCCTCACTATCGTGAAACTTTTCCTTAAGTTCCTGTGGAACTTTTGGTGTTTCAGTTTGTGGCTATTTCCTCTTGTCCTCTCTGTGGCCACCACCAAAAAGAGGCTGGCCCCATCCTTCTCAGTCCCTCCTTTAAGGTATTTATAGACACTGATGAGATCCTCTCTCAGCCTTCTCTTCTCCAGGCTGAACAGGCCCAGCTCTCTCAGCCTTTCCTCACAGGGCAGATGTTCCAGGCCCCTCATCATCCTCGTAGCCCTGCGCTGGACTCTCTCCAGTAGCTCCACATCCCTCTTGTACTGGGGAGCCCAGAACTGCACACAGTACTCCAGGTGTGGCCTCATTAAGGCTGAGCAGATGGGCAGGATCACATCCCTCGACCTACTGGAGATGCTCTTCCTAATGCACCCCAGGATCCCATTGGCCTTCTTGGACCCACTGCTGCCTCATGTCAACTTGTTGTCCACCATGACGCCCAGATCCTTCTCTACAGAGTTGCTCTCCAGAAGGTCAGACTTCTGGACTTCTTCAGAAGGTCAGAAGTTCACTTCAAAAAAATTACTGCTGATATTGAAATTAAGGAAAGAAGGATTGAAAAACCTTGCTGTGTGACCCTCTTAAAATTACCAGTCAAGTTCATGCATGTATTTTCTACTAAACTACAAGAAATTGCATGACCAATTGCAGTAGCAGCACCTTACATGGTTAAATGCATAGAGGGAAACAAAGATCATGCTTGTGTAGAGAAATAGCATTGCCAAAGGTTAGGCTAGACAAGGAATGAAAGCACCAGTGGGCAGAGGGGCGGCTGCTCCTGCAGAGGTGCCAGGGCTCAACTCAGGACAAGCTCAGGACAAGCTCAACTCAGCCAGGCAGTGCCACCCAAAAAGGACCAGGACAAGGAGCCATGGTCAGATCTCCTCTATTCACCTCTACCAATGCCCTCAGGTTTGATATCTCTGTGACAGCAGTGGTGATACATGAAGAAATGTGTCAGCATGTATTTGGGCAGGAATTCAAGAGAAATAACAACAGAAGAATTTAGGACTGACTAGCAATGAGCTATAGCAAAGAAAGAAAAAAGCAAAATGAAGTAGGAAGTAACTCAAGGAGATGGAATTAAAGTATAAATGAGTCTTCCCTTCTATACAGGGTCTTTCATGTGAACACTGAAGAGCAGGGAAGGAGCAGTTGGCTCTACAGCCAGTGTGAAAACTTCATATTGCTGGGGGAAAAGGAGACATGGAAAATAAGGACGAGAAGCCAATGAAGTTGGGACACTGTGGAGGTTTCTATCTCCAGCAGTGTGATCTGGAGACCACACCACGCTTTCAGAGAAGCAGATATGCCTAGTGCAGGAGCGCTTTGTGTATTGTATTTCTTCAAACAATCAGATAGTTACCAAAATAAAACACTTTGCTTTACTGAATTGGAGATTGGATAATTTCTTGCACAAGTTGAAAGATCAAAATCTGAAAACTTCAAGAGCAAGTTTGGTAAACAAAAATTCTGTGAAGTAGATTGCCATCATGCCCCAAAATTAGATGAGCAAGGAGGAGGCAGAGTACAGATTAAACAAAGGAAGAAATTCTCATCTGCATGCTTCCCTTATCAGAGAATCCTTGGAGACAACAGTGCTGCATTTCAGTGTTTCCTACAAACAGACTCAGCTGCTTAGTCTGCCATCATGTTTGTGGGCTGCCTTCCAGAGGCAAACGTGTGGGAAAGCTCCACATCAGAGCTCTGCGCTAGTCAGGGAGTTTTGCCAAAAGTCTGAAACTGATAACTGGGAGGAGGGCCAACAATTTCTTGGCTTTTGATGCATGATTAGGTTTTGGGGGAAGTAAGCCAAGGAAATCTTCATAGGGCTCCTAGGGCAAATCTGCTGAATGTGTTCTAAATAACACTTTCACTGTACGATCGAGATACGGTGGGAGCTGAATGCAGCAGTCCTTATCTTGGTGCAGCTCTCCCAGACTCTTATGTAGGTTGTATCTAATAGAAACTGTAGATCTCATTGCTAATTTGAATGCAGCATATGAGGTGAGAGGGTTTTCCTGTGGAGGTTTGTTTATAATGCTTCTTTTTCAAAAGGAATTTTGAGTTTCATGTTTATCACAATGAAATGAACTTAGATGCAATTCTCCACTTTTTTAAAATCTCAAAGGCACTATTATCTAAAATATAAATCTTCTTTCTGTGCTTCAGAATTTCTATACTTTATTTAAGGGAATATTAGTAAGCAATAATATATGGGTACACGGACAGAAAACTCCCCTTGTTTTCAGATTTCCTCTTGTTCTGTGGAAAAATTTACTTTGGAGTGAGACTGACTAAGATAAAAAAAGGGGGCTAATAATGCTTTGATTGGCCTTTCTGCAGGAAAATAAAACACGTAAAGGATTTAGACTTTTCACTGTTATGCAAACAAGAGAAGATATTTAAAGAAAGCCTAAAATATTTGCAATATATTAAAGTACAAATTTTAAACATCTATAATGGAAATACTAAAGCAGAAGTACGTACCTGTGATAAGTAATGTTGAAAAACAGTAGTTATTACCCAATTATCTTGATGAGAAAGAAAAATGTCCTTTCCTGCCCTTCAGTCTGCTTACCCATCTTTTGCCTCTTTTACTCTGTCATCTTTACTTGCTACCTTATGGACAGCAGTTTTCCTTAAGAGGACGTCCAGCTTCACTAGCAGCTTCATCCAGGTTTTCCTCTAGGAAACAGAATGAGTTGTGCTCTGGCATTGCTCCGTTTCTCAAAAAGAAGCATAGTTCTGGTACAGCCAGTATAATTTACTATTGCTGAAGGGCTCTGAACTGAGCTTTGTCTGGAGAACAACCATGTATGGTTGCAAGTGGCAGCTGCTGCGGCACTCCTGTTACTGAGTCATGAACTGCAGCCCTTACCTGAACATTTTGTACGCTTAGAGGAGAAAGCTGCATGGCCTCCTTTGCGCTTCTCATATCCCTCAGTAAGCACAGGATGCTCAGGAGAAGGAACCATTTGTGCTTTCAAATTGTAAAGTTTAGGGAACTCTGAATCCAAATCCTAGGGAAAAAATTACTTTTTCCTTCTTCACTTATATTCTCTAAAACACTGCTATAAAAATAAAAGAGAGAATTTAACAGAGACTCTCAAAAGATAGTATACTTTTCAGTGGAAGATAATTTTTGAAAGGTAAATGTTTCTAAGGAATTTTATTTTTCTAGTTTACTTGAAATATCCTATATGTAACAGTTTAATTAGCTATAAAATATATGAGTAGAAAACGGGTGGAATTTTTCAGATCACTGTTTAACTACTGATAATTTTTTGACTGCAATATTTTGTCTATTTCTGCTAAATTTGCCAAGAAACCCAAAAGCAAATTCATGTTTACTTCAACAAACTTATGAATAAATATTTTGATATTTTCACTTTGATATAAATAACTTCTTAATCAGCTCAAGGTGGAGGGGTTTTAGAGTCAAAAACCAAAGATAGAAAACTATATTATACATTCCATTATTCCATTCCAACTTTTTTCAGAAAACCAAAGTACACTTGCAGGTGTGTATTTTCATTATTTCAGATCATGTAGAAATAAACTTTTACTGGTTTTCGTTCATCCAATGAATGATGAACTAAAAGTCAATAAAAAATAATGGCATAACAGTCTTTTCATCGACTTGGAAGTGTGAGAGTAATGGAACATATATGAAAAATACTTTTTTTCTCCTTAGCATATTTAGATGCTTCTTTGCGGGAAGCAGGGAGGGGGAAAATCACGCTCTCTTCTCCAAGAAGAAATGCAGTGGTTCTTCTCTTTGTATCCTTTGTTAATCATTAACGCAGTACAACAAATTAGTCAGGGACACTGTGTGTCCCACCTGTTAACTTCACAACCCATAGTACAATCTTGTAATAAATGAGACAATTATCAAGTATTTTGAAAATACTTGCAAGGATGAATTGATTACGTGTTTTCATGCACCCATTGGAAAGAAAGAAATGCAAAGATCATTTCACAGTGTCAGACCAGACGCTAAGTGTCCGCTGTTTTTCCATTATTAAATCAAGCCATCTGAGGTTGATTCAGTATACCAAATACTTCATATATTTCAGCTCAAATCCCTCTTCTTCAGCTTCAGGCCATCTTTCTCACATATATAATGAGCAGCAGTAATGGAAAAATCTGGCACCTGAATCCAAGAATATACCTGGAAGAAGGCGTCATACAAGTAGTTATGCAGAGCACCTACAGTACTGCAGAAACTGTAGCAGTAGGTTCCCTGAGATCTTCAGCAGCAGCATTAACAAACTGTCCTCTTGTTAAAGTTTCCTCAGCCTAACAGGGGCAGCCAAAAGAAGAAGGGAAGAGATCCGTTCACTCATTGCTGGCTTGGAGATATGTTGCAGTTACAAGAATACATCTTGAAAAGAATTCATCTTAAAGTCTCCAATTAACTACAGAGACAAAAATAGATTCTTTTATTTGTAGATACTGAGACAACAAAGATAATAAAGGAATGCACCTGCAAGGATTTACTGGGTGGCAAAGAAGAGCAATCTATTGCTCTTTTGAACATGTCCCCTAGCTAGTCTCCTGAAGAAATATAGCATGATGTGTGCTAGTATGTTCAAGGTCACCTCTTTGCTGTGCTATTTACTGACTGAAATATCAGACTGAGATGACTATCAGTGTGTGTTAATTTATTTATCTATTTTAAATATGTCTGCCGTGGATGATCTATATAAAATGGATCTGTCTTGAATATATAAGAAGTCAAACATGGACAAATTGTTCAGGTATGAAAGAAGAGTGCAGGGGAGCTACCAAGTTCAAATATATTCAGAATATGCAGAAAAGAATTATAAGTTTTATAATTTGCTGTCTTAAATTAGCGCTGGCATTTTACTCTAATCAGCTCTAACTTCCCCTATCAAACACTATATTGCTTTAATCATGCTGTCACTATAAACAATTTAGTAAATCTTTAACTTTTGGTTCCATTTCGTTTTTCATGCATGAATTACTTAGCTGTATACCGACGCATGAAATATATCTTATTTTCCCTGTAGGATCTTTCTTTAATATACTGATTGCTAAGTGGAAGGTAACTGCTCCACTGAAGCTCATTTTTCACTTTTTCATAGCAGAAATGTTATTTACTGTAATAGGTAACAAAATCCAACAACATAGCTCTGGGGTAACATTAAACTGACAGATTTGCCGCAACAGCATTTTCATTACAGGAGTGTCAACACTTTATTTCTTACAAGAGACATCAACAGTAAACTACAGCAATCATCTGCTTTCACCAACTCTTCTTTGAATCTGGAAAATATCTCTTCTTATAACATATTTGCTATTCATAATACCTATCATCACATTCTACAATTAAAGCTTGGTGGTGTGTTTCTTCTGTGGAGGGCTATAAAGAGCAAAAACATCATTTCATTTTAGAGAACTGGTTATTTAGAACAACATAAAAAATAAAAGTTTCCAGAATAAATATTAGACCAGAAAACAGTTTATAAATAGTAATATCTAGTTATTAGACATTGATCTATCTGCAAAATCTATTTTTTTTTCTACTAGCAGGGTCAGAAAGTAAATTGTATGTGAGTATTACCATTACATCTTCGAGCTTTATAATCTTTATTGAATCAATAAGTTCAAAAATCACTGACCCTGCAATGATGCAGTTCAAGTTGCATTCCTGAGAGCAGGTGATAAAAGAAATTCAATTATGCTAGAGATAACGTTTGCATTTTACAAACCATATTAATAAGGCAATGAAGAACACATTTCTAACAGTTAGCAAATGTAATTTCTGAGTCTGCCAGTCATAAATATAGAAGTATTTGTGTCTATATTCTAAAAAGTTTCATCTTTTCTCTAGGAAAATTGCTCATCATTTGAAAAATGAGCAATTAAAATCTAGATTCAGACACACAGAAAAGAACATCTTGAAAAGGTAGACCTTTTCCAAAATTGCCTTGCCTCATCTTGGCTCTTGCGTATTTTTTTCTGTTAGAGATACTACAGTTATTAGCCTTACATATGTTTTCACTGTGCCCCCTGACTGCACAAGCAGAAAAAAAAGCGTAAGAGGGAGACATGGGGATTAATTTTGTAAGAGTCTTTTACATTTCTATAGAATTAATTATCTACAGATACTTTGGAAAACATCATATCTAGTATTAATTTCATTCAGAAATGAAATGCAGCCACCTCCAAGGTGAAGGACAGTAATTGCTTACTACTACGAGGTACTATTATGTGGTATTAGGAATAGGAAATAGGAAAAACACTCAATATAATTGAAAATATTGTTGCAGTTCGTAGGTGCAAAAAAAAGTAAATGTTTTGTTGAAATTTAAGCAAAGTTCTTGGGTTATTTCATTTACTGTTGAAATGTATCCTGAAACCTTATAGACTTTTTTGGTTTTTTGTTTGTTTCTGTCCTTCCCCCTTCCACTCTTCCAAAAGATTGCTTCCCAGGGGAAACACGTCTAAGAATTCAGTTAATTTCACATGTAAAATTAAAAATTACTGTTACATTTTGCATCATAAGGCTTTCCAATCCAGATCTAGATTCAAACTTCTACAATCTGGATAAGACCAGGATAAACAATGCAAGGTATTTGCAGTAAATGCTATTGATTTCTCATGTTATAACATGAGACAGATAGGAATCACATGTGGGACTTGAGTAAAAGTCTATGCTTTTCAGTTGCAGCATTTTGTGTTCCAGTGAAATAAAGCTGCTGTTCCAATGCTTAGTCCTCCCCATTATTTGATTCTGACCTGTTCTCTAAATTATGCTCTTTCCCCAGTGATTTAACCCAAACAAGAACACATTACTTGATACTGTAGTTTGAAATTAATGATTCCTTTGTGTCTTCCAAAACATAAACTTAGAAATTAAATGCCTTTGGAGATTCTACTCTATTATATAATAAGTAAATACTTGAACTATAAAATATACTAAGAAGTAAAGAAAGATCCATGTGTCTAGAATTGGGAAGCAGATGGTTATTGTAGACTACTACGATTTATTCTTATCATTGTGAGTAAAGTAGTGCTGATACTCCAATAATGAAAATCTTCAAAAACTTTTTATAGTACTAAAATACTTAAGAATGTGATAGATTAAAAATGCATGCTTTAAATAAGATTCAGTCCTTTTTTGTCATTTGCAGTTAAGAAATAAAAGTGATCTTCTTTTCACAATATGTGTGAGTGTTTTCAACCTGAGTATGTTTTCTGACTTACTGTTGCATTAATTTGATATTAATATCCATGTTAACGTAGATAATATATCAATAATGATTATTACACTGAATAGAAGATTTTCATGAAAAGTGCTCTCCTCTCCTTCAAAAATATAAAAAGAAGCCTGCCCAAACAAAAGCATTTACATTTAACAGGAGTTTGATACCTGTCTTATATGCCCTTAAATTCTAGGCCTTAGTGAGTTACAATTAGTGAGTTTCTAAGGGATGTCAAAATGATTATTCTCTCAACTTCTAATGAAGGTCAATTACTAGTTGGCACTTGAGGCAGCACAAAATCCAGATCTTTTTTCTTTTCACATTTCATCCCCTTAATTACAAGGAGGGATATAGACACAACCATAGATATAGAAAAATTTCCCTATATCTTTGATTCATGAGCAAGCATCTTCCAGTCTTGACAACAACTCAGTTAAAAAAAGAGTAGTCTGAAGTTCTTGACCACAAACAAAACGAAATAGAATAAAACAAAACCACAAAAAAAAAAAAGAAAAAAAAAAAAGCACACACACACAGATAAACTATGAAGATTTTGCAGGTGTTCACAGGCTGATCTTAACAAATTTTATTGAGGTACTTTCATTGACAGAAATAAAAACTGTATAAAAATTAAAAAAAAGTATTTTGAAGTATATTTGATATGAAAACATATCAAAATGTTGTGACCTGAAAATTTCATGTTCTCTGCCAATCAAAGAAATTCTATATGTCAGTATGCTGAATGCTACCTGTAAAATATGTTTTACTGAAACCTAATACCAAATAATTTTAATGGATAGCTTTACAACAGGTCATTTCTGCAAAGCAGTGAAGTAAGTTTTCATTTGAAAGTGTAGCTACTAGATCCCACATTGGAATCCAAAAGGACACATGGCAGTATCTGGCATTTTGGTAAATTAGTCTGTGTATTTTGATTTTGTCTTCTCTGCTTCTTAGCTTAGAGGAAAACAAATAAATCCAGAAATAAGAAAAATCCAGAGCCCTAAACTAGACTGAGATTTAAACATGGAATTCAGCTGCTATTTTCTAATTGATCATATGTAAATTCTGTCTCAAAATTAGTAGAAAATGTTCTAGCTGAAATATAAGGTGAATCAAAAGGAAAAAATAAGGAACAGACCAAACAGAAACTGAAAGAAAAATTAAATGTCACATTAAGTATTTTATTGGCTCCCCTAAAGTTCATAATTTAAAAAAATAATAATAATAATAATAAATATGCAGGTTTAGATATTTAACAAAAT
>VZSV01000229.1:846941-867737 GCA_013398735.1 Nothocercus julius | reverse complement strand
TTAAAATGGCACAAATGGCTTTTGGGAGCAGTAAAAATATAACGGATTTTACTCTAAAGGAGCAGAGAAAATGTGGTGGTCACTTCGTCCTCGTACTCTTGTAAGCACAGTCCAAAGTCTCTGCAATAGAAGTCTTTCATAGATACTTCTTGTTCAGTATGGCGTGAGATTTTTTGTTTATCATTGGTTTTAGCATTTTAGCATTTCTTAATGTCTTTAAAAAAAGAAAAAGAAAAAAAAAAAAAAGTCTGCTCCCCCATTTTCTGCTTTCTCACAGTTGTGAAGAGGGTACATTGGATGCAAATGGCCCACATGGCCCCAGAAAAGCTGGCTTCTCATGAAGGTGACCCTTGTTGGAACTCACATTACTGACAAATCTTGAATACCTTGTAACCAGTACAACAGAAGCAAACGGCTGCCAGAAAGTGGGACACAGCTGGCAAAGCTCAGCTAGGCTACCTGCATCTGAGCCAGAATCAGAGAGAGTTAGGAGCCAATACAAGGCATGACTTTGCGTATGTACCAACAAATGTAGCAAGCTGATCATGGAATAACCCAAAGAAACAGACAACTAAAATCTGTTCCTATTGTCTATTTGCTCCTTCTCCTCCATTCACAGACACTCACATGATAATCTGTGGCTGCAGAGACAGTGCACCGGGAAACAAAGGAGGAGGAAAACATGCCTCTCTGTTTTGCTTTTGTGTTGGGAAGATAATGCAAAAAGGAAGCTCACTTATTGTGCAAAAATAGCATACAGTTCTACAAAACATTAAAATACATCAGCAGTCTGTTACCCTAATAAGGTTAAGACTAATTGACCACTACCTGGTTCACATGAATAATACTGATTTCATGAGGACTACTTGCATGAATAAGGCAATTAAAATTTTGCTTTTACTGAGGACTCACTTAGCACCCAGTTCAAGTCTCAGCATTTTCCAAATCTATTAAAAAAGTTTGTCTACAATTACTCCTTTTTAATATGACCCCATAATCTCTATCTTTAGAATACCAGTATCTTTTTCATAAAGCTATATAAGTAATCTCTGATAAAAGGATAGCCCCACCCCTGAATAATCCATGCACGGATACCCAGACAATGAATTTATTAGCCAAAAATAGCTAAAAAATGTTATCTCACTGCTTCTAATGATATTCTTTTGTTGCTACATATATCAGTTTAGCTATAGATCCTACTACTGTGATCTCTGTCAATTCATAGTAACTGAAATTCTCATTTTATTTTACTCATTGTAGTATTTTAATCTTTTTCCTGATAGTAAATCTGTCACTGCTTCCTGAAATCATAACAAAATATTTCTGTCTTTTAACAAAAAATTATGTAGTACTTATGTTTTTCTCCAAAAAATTTAATAATAATCATTAAGGAATGCAGTATAAAAATGGGACTCTCATGCTGTTCTACATTACATTTATAGCTATGCGAAATGATTTTTAACAAAAATAATATTATTATAATAACCACCAAAGGAATAATGATTAGCCACTTAATGCAAAGTGTCACCAACTTTTCATTCAATATTACATTGTTTTTTTATGAAATTCAAAACATATATTATTACATTCTTGAATTAGATTAACAACACAGTGGCTGTGAAGATGCCAATATGCATTCCTTGCACAGCACTTAGTAAGGAACAGGGTCGCTGCAGTTGTCTCACTTGTGCAGTACTGTTTGCAAAACTGTTAGTTACCGCACATGCGATGGCAGAGTACCCTGGACTATGCTGAGCAGGTAGAGAAAGAATGTGTTTGGTGAAGAAAAGAGGATTTTTTTTTTTTTTTCCATAAGATAAGCCCCCACTATTGTCTACAGAATTAATTGACACCCGGTGTTCCTGGTACATTTCTAAACCCTGGTGCATTTTATTCTGCGTCTATTACAGGGTATTAAATTCTGTTCACATGACCACAAGCTTAAAGCCTGAATTATTATAAATATAATATTAAGATTATATTGCATTTTTTATTATTATTATTTGAAATGTATCAGCATTTATTTTGCACAAATGGAGGCATTAACTTCCAGGCATTAGCAATGAGTTGTTGGCTGCCAGAATTTCACAGCAGATCTCTCCCTCTCCCTCCTTCCCTCCCGCCCTCTCTCCCTCTGCCTTTTTATTTCCTTCTTTCCTTCCTTCTCTTTCTCTCTGTCTCTCTTTTTGATCACGGGAGTCATGAATTGGGCCTGCTTTTTGAGGATTTGGCATTAACGCTATAAATTGACCTAAACCAGGCATCCATGTAGTAGCTGAAGCATATCCTATTATTCTGTATGGTGAAGTCACAAATATTTTATCAGTGTACAGCACTTGGAAGTGACGTTTTAACTACTCCAGTTGCACTGTGCAAGCAGGTCTGTCTGATTTTGTCCAAGTTTCATTTGTTTTGCAGGTACACTGGGAATGTCCCTTCATAGTCTTTTCTAAACAGTGCTCACCACCTGAATTCAACACTTTTATTGCTCATACAAACATTAGCATACCCAATCACTAACTAAAACTACAAATCCTAAATCCATTAAAGTTAGTGGTCATTTCTGACATCAGATTTAGCAGACCTAGCACTTAACTTGAAAAAGATCATTTTCTTAAACAGAAAAAGGAAGGGGGAGAGAGAAGAAAAAGAAGAAAAGAAGGAAAGAAGGGAGGGAGGCAGACAGGCAGGCAGGCAGAAAGAAAGGAAGGAAAGAAAGAATGGAGGGAAGGAAGGAATGGAAGTGATGGAGGTGTAAGGAGAAATTAGGGCATTCCAGATATTTTTGCTTACATAACATGAACTTCCAGAGTCATGTGTTAATATTCTGTGACATGCTGTAAACCTTCCATAGTAGTTATATCATTCAATTTATGTTATATATTAGGTACATATAAGAAATCAAGTAGTAGCTATTTTTATCTCTCTCTCCTTATATATTCTAAAAAATATATACAAGGAAGACACAAATGAGGAAGAAACTTTTCCATATAATGAAGTGCAAATACTGAAATATATAGTGCAAAAGGAAGACTGAAAATATCCTGTCTGCTTTAAAATGCAACAGAACATAAGTGACCTCAGAGCTGGAATTTGGGCCTCATAAATGTTAGTGCTTATATAAAGCATATGCTGGCACAAAAAAACTGTTGCTATTTTTGTATCTTACCCATGGTCCAAGATGGGATTGTTTTTAGAAATATGACCCCATGTCCTGTGTGTGCTAAATGCAGGTGAATTGTCAAACTGACAAAGAGTAGGCAGGAAAAGAAACACTGTTACAGAATTTGCCAGTGAGATTTATGCATCTTCTGCAAAGTGTTTTACAACTTTATCATTCCTTGTCTAAATGAACCAGTATAAGAAAATGATATTCAAAACTTTTTTGGATAGTTCTCACAATCTTCATTTTACTTTACACTGCACTAAAATTATTTCTTATATAAATATCACATGACATTATGCAACATTAATAAAGGCAAGAACCACCCCCCCCAAAAAAAAAGTTTTACTTGAAACATGCTTTACCAACAGCAACTTAGAATATGAACAAGTATATACACTTTTAAAAGAAAGGTAGCTTCCATTATTTTTTCTCCTTTCAGACAGTCCAACACAGCCCTTGGCTAGACCCTTGTTTCTGTCTCTCTCATTTATCTTTCCTCCATGCTAGTTTCCTTTCCCATCCTTGTAAATCTGCAAGTAAATTAGGTTCTGAAAACTAGCAAATCATTCTCAGTACCAAGGTTACTGAATGGAAATAATACTTAACCTTATTAATTTTGCTTTAATTAAAAACTAAATAAAGAAACAAAGAAAAGAAAGTTCTTAAATGGCTTAATGCTGTTCAATTTGCCCATAAGACAGTGTGATTACTACTTAATAAAATAGATCACAATACAGTACTAAGCCCTAGGATATCTATTTTTGCTCTTTTGCAGGCCTTACTGTCCTTTAAAAGGCCTGTGCACCACTGACCTTCCTGTGATCAGTTTTTAAAAAAATGCATCTAAATATAGAGCAACATGTGAGTTCTTAATACGCCCAACAGGGACCTCAGACAGTGACTTGAAAAAAACAGCTTACGAGACAACCTTTTTCCATTGACTGCATGGGAAGACGAAATTCATAAACTGGCTGCCTGATCACCACCAGAAGAAGCCCTAACCTGTTCCTGCCTGTTCACCAGAAGAAGCCCTAACCTGTTCACTTTTTTTTGTCCAGTACACCTGTTAGTACAGTCATGTGGTGAGCCCAATATATTTTTATATTTTTATAATAGATTAGTTTTTTTGCTAATGCAGTTAAATTCATAAATAAATAAAGCCCATTGCTTTTTAGTCAGATCATTCTCCTGATCCCCGCTGCTGACAAAGGGGAAACGAATGAGAGGCAGCAGTGTAGGTGATGGTAAATTACTCCTTTCAGTGACACTGATGCTTTTGAGTGCTTCTCTTGAAACCAAGAGCAGCACTAAGTGCTTTAATTAGATGCTAAATCTGCACATTCGGGCTAAAGCTACCTTTTTTGGTACTGAGGACCAAAACAGCACCGTCTGAAGAGAGAAACAGCTGGTGCTGAAGTCATGAAATTCACACTAAACACATTTCAGGGATTTTGTTTTTATTTTTCCCTTTGAACTAGCTCTAGGTGAGTCTCGCAAGCACGGTTGTCCATCTGCGGTTGTGGAAGACAAGGTGCAGAGCTGGAGTCTGTTTTCTAGCCTGGTTTCGCATGGACTGAGTCCAGTCTGGGCTCACAAAGACCCAAATGAAATGGGAACTAAAGTGATTGGGAGATTTGCTTCAGAAAATGTATCACTGATGAAAACAAAAATGCGAATGTAGCCATGACCTTCCTTTTGTTTGAGTCAATCAGCTATATCGGGGAAAATTCATCATTACTAAAGTAAACACTGAATGAATTTTTGACATATCCGCTGAATACTTTCAGTCTTAAGATGATTCACCACAGAGGTATTAGGCAAATATTTAATAAACAAAAGTCTAGCAGGAAGACAAAAATAAATAAAAGCTTCCTTCTTTTGGTCAAGAAATGGCAGCAGTTTGCCCAAGAGGTAATAATTTTTGTGATTTGCTGTGAGATGTAGCATTAAATCATCAATTAAAAATATTATTTCAGCTCAGCAAAGCATTTTATTAACCATATATTAAAGCCTTTGAATGCTTTTGCTTTTTAGGAAAGAAGGATATTTTAAAATGGAAAGAAATTTTAATTACATAATAGTAATAACTCCTTTTTAAAATGCCAAAATAAAAGTATTAATTTGATATTTGGACTTATGTTTGCACAAAACTGAGAAATGCCTTCATTAAATGCTTTATTCAGACAAGTCTGTTATTTTCTAGCAGGGAAATAAATAAAAAAAAATAAAACTGCTCCAGTTTAAAAGCCCATAAAAAACGAAGAAGAAAAAAAAAAAAAAAAAAAAAAAAAAAAAAAAAAAAAAACTAACCAAATGCCGGGGTCCTGGAATATTAAAAACAAAGAAACAAAAAAAGAGTCATGAAAACAAATCAATAAAAAAGCTGCTTCATCACAAAAAGAGTAAGTAGGTAGAAATCCAACTGGAAAACAAAGCTGCATAAAGGATTACATATATATTAGATATATAAAGAGTGATAGATAGATAGATAGATAGATAGATAGATAGATAGATATAATCCATAAAGGATTACACATATATTCTTTTGATCTTAGTCCAATTTTTGTCAGTCCAATTTTTCAATGCATTTTGCTAACTAGACTGTTTATTCATATAAATATGAATATTCATTGGGCAAAATAAGGAAAAAAAATAAAATATAGTTTCCTCCTTATAAATTACTAGGATTTTTTTTCTTTATTTTTAACAATTTCAGCTCTCCATGCAATAATGGAAGCACCAAAAGAATGTATAACCCTTTTAGTTTGCCCACCTGTCTTCTGAAAAAGAGAAATCTTCCACCATATAAACTTACCAACATGTAAAATAATTCTTTTCATGACTTAGGTCATCAATGAACCATTACTCGTACTATAAAATAGGGGAAATAAAGGTCTAACTCACAACAGAAATAAACCACCATGCAATGACTTTGGCACACGCCAAAGAAACAGCAAAACGACTGAAAATTCATTATTTGGTACGTTAGCCACTAAAAATAGGTAATTAAGGAACAAATAATCTTTCAATATGCCCTTACATAAATAACAGGGTACTAAAACTATCTGCAAGCTGAAAAGTAAATAATCAGAATGAGGTTCAAAACTGCTTGTGAGATTTTAGTAGAAGCTAAACATCCAAACTTAATAGGCAATTGTGGAAATTTTTCTGGTTCTTTTTCCTGGCTTTACATATATTTATTAGTTTGTTTGCTTATTTATTTATTTACGAGGAGGGAATGTCTTCTCTTTTATCATACCTCCTTTTGTAACGTTAATGTAAAACAGTGTGAGATAGCTTCCTCCTACAAATTTATTAACTTCCATACTGCTGATTTCAGCAGGATATTCTTAATGTCTGTTTTTTGAAAATGAATGTGCATAATGTAACAAGCAAAGTAGCAACTGTAAAAACTGATAAATCCATCTTAAAATAAGCATAATTGTACACTAATGTTCATTTGATCACAATACCAATAAAATCTTTGCATTTCCTGTTTGCTATGCAGGTTTTTCATTTCACACGTGGTTTTAATATCTAATAGGCAGATCATGAAGCAAAGTGTAGGAAATAAATACAGAGAAAGCAGAGCTCTGGACAGCAGTTTCTATGTGAACTGACTACAGCCAGCTTGCTAAGGGCAGCAAAAATATCTCTAGTTTTCACACTGTGAATAAGCTTAAAATGTCTTAATTCTTGTGGGGAAACAGACAATACAAGCATAAAAACAGTCTTTCTGTTCTATTGGCATCTGTTCTTGTGAAATTATTCGTAAACTGAGAAGTGATCCTCCTTTCAATTGTTTGTGAGCCTCTACTTCCACGCTCATCTTTCCCTACATAGACGAGGTATCATTCAGAATGCCCAGTAGGTGTAAGCACTGCAGAACAACTCATTAAAGCTACCAGGACATCCGGAGAGAGAGAGGGAAAATGAAGAAATGAAGATGTTCTTCTTTAGGCAACAGTTATTGACTGCAAATTCCTAAAGCATTAACAAATAAAGACTTTATTTTTAGCATGAGTAGCCACAGGAATAGAAATATTTTCTCATCTATTTAGGCCAAGGAAAGCTTAAGGACATCTGGGTTCTTGTAAGATTGTTCAAACACAGCAACCTCTTTGATTAGTCTGAGACTCTTACCAGAATTGTGTCCCAGTTCCAGAAAGACACTAGTGATTTATATTAGGAAATAATAGAAGCTTGGGTACTCAGTAAACATGTTGTATAAAAGTAGACAACACCCTAACACACTAACAGTAAGAGCAAAGGTACAACTGAATCATCATCAGCAGCTTACATGGTGGAGGTGAACAAGTATTCTAATTATCGAAAGCACTTAGGAATGCAACAAGTAGATCTAGGATCATGGACTAGTAAACTGAATTAGTATGCTGGTTTCAGTAGCTATCCTCTGTAAGCATGAACTGCAGTGTTGCGGATGGTTTATTATCTTTCACATAGTGTTTAGTTACAACAATTTAAAAACTGTTCCTTGCTAATCATTCCAGTTCACAGAGTGCTTCTTTTCCCCAATTATATAGTATCCATGGAAGTTACATGTCTCTCTAAGTCAAAGAATCCCAAAATATCTTGCAGGGGACATCTTTTTTTTTTTTTTTTTTAAGAAATCAGGCAGCAAATATTGTGTTTTTTTTTTTTTAATTTCTGAATTGTACATATAACTCTCTTCTCACAACAGAGATTTATATTAATTTAGCACACTGTCTTAAGCCACATAAATCTGTGAATACGTTTCATATTCACCAACAAGCAAACGAAAAACCCTGCAATATCTGTTAGTAAAGCACAGAGATACCAAACAAACTAGGAGTGAGGCTAATGACATGTGCTTAAAAATATATAGAAAAATAAATCAGAATAACAGCAACAACACAAAAAGCTTTTAATAAAAGTGGAGACAAATTATTTTAGAGACCAAGCATAAGAAAGTTTCTGTACATGGAAGTGATATATACACAGGCAGTGTATACACAAATATGAATCCAATATATATTCTTTTAAAAATATTAAAGATAATTTAAATCATTTTTTTTTTTTGATCATATATGTACCGCTAATTAAATCACGGACTTGGTAGCAGCCGTGTATACATTTATCTCACAAAGCTTATTCACCTAAGCATATGAAAATCATATGAAATTACACAAACACTTGGAAAGTATCACATCTTACCCAAGACTTTTTTCTTATAGCTAGCTTAAGCTATTTCTCGTATGATGCTTTTTAACAAAATAAAATTTTATATTATGCCTTCTTAGCGTGTATTATTTATCGAAGTAATGCTACTCTGTTTTTAGAGGATAGGTTATTTCTCCCTGTCTCTCCCACTCTTAATGTAGTATGCTATGATGTAGGATTGTTTCCTAAGCACAATTTTTAGTTGCCTTTGACGTCAAGGCTGTATCTCTTGTTATAATATCTTAGGAATAAAAGCATGATTTCTGCTCCTATAGTTTTCTGTGTTCTCTTTATAGTATTATGTATGTATGTAGGTGTGTAGGCATTTTGCATTCAAAGGCATAGGCAGAATGTCAATAATGACACTACTCTTTTCTATTTCTCTGTGTGATAAATTTCCCTTATCATATAACTATGACTTTCTTTCCTCTTCAACACTACTAAAGATTTTCCATGTGCAAGTTGAAATTTTAGTTCTTTGGTATTGAGAGCACAAACACAGAAACAAACCAAAATGTACAAAAATTTTGAGTTTTTTTATTTAGATTTCAACCACTCTTTTCAGAACATAAGTTTTAATCATAGAGCTGATATCATTGGATCAATTTACTTGTATTTATTGATAAACAGTAAATTAATCCAAACTTGCTTTACAAACAGCTGCAAAATACTCTAAAATAATCCTACATCTTGTCAATACTATATTTTCTTTGGCAAGCATATTGTCTTATTGACATCCAGTAAATTATGTTCTACACACGTATCCTGTTGAGCTTAGGAACATTGCCCTTCAAATAAATGTCCCACTGCTTATAAAGGAAAGAAAAGATAAAGCAAATATACTTAGAAATAGAGCTAAGCAATCCACCTTCAAAATGAGAACCAGTTTTAAGCTGTTCAAACTCCACCTCTCTGTCCGATGTGGGAAAATTTTGAGATTCAGGCTTGTATTCTACAGATATAGATAAGATCATTTGTATGTAATCCTTGTAAATTACAATATGCCTATCATACTGCTTAGCTGTGCACTCAGATGCTGAAAGATTAATATCCTAAATGAATGTATAAACCCAAGTGTTTTTCAATTAGATTTTGTAATATTTTATTACCAACTACTAAATAATAAGAAACTACTAGAATTTATAAATGCATTAAACAAACAGACAACAGATGGTATTATTTGTTATAGGGCTGCAGTTGTCTCTAGAGTTTACAAAACTCCCGTGATTTTTTTTTTTCCAGATGTTCTTCACCTTAAGATCTGGAAAATCACTTTTATATGTAAAATACGTAAACTAATGACATGACAAAAAATATATTTATGATAGACAGTATTGGAATAAATATTTGATAATAGTGCTAAATTACTCAATGATTACAAGAATTCAATACAAATAATTACTTAGTGAACTCTGGATCCTTAGGAAAGTCACCCTCTACTGAGAAGAGATAGTGTGTAAGTCATAAAACATTAAGCTGAAATATATTCAGATGCAATCAAATGACTATAAATAAATAAATAAATAAAACAAAAATAAACCCAAACAAACAAATAAACAAGCTCTCTATCTCCATAAAGAAATATAATTACAACCCTTTCTGGTTTCAGACAGCTTATTCTAATGGTCTATCACTAATTCTCTAAAAGGCAAATAAGCAGCACTAATGGGTCCTAACCGCTTTTCACTAAGTATAATGGGATTCTGTCCAATATTTCCTCTCTTGGATATTCTCTCTCTTCTTAGTCTAGACAGCATACTCACACAATTCATCATTTTTATGAGAAGGAATTGTCAGTATTACCTAGCTGCATCCTTAGAATAAAATAATAATATCTAGCTCTTTTCACTGTTTGGTCTCAAAGCATTTTCCAAAGCAGCATGAGCACATACGTATATATGCATGTACACGCAGTGCAATTAATATATATATACTTATATGTAGATATTACAGATATACACATACACATATACACAAACAATTTCCTGTCAAAACATAAGATTTCTTAGCTGTTTGATGAGGAGAGAAAAAAAAAATACAGCACTGAATCCTATGGCTTATCAGTGAACACAGAGACATATACTGATGTTTTTCTTCTATTCAGGTAATGGTACTTGTCTCAGAAAGGAGTTACTAGGATTACTTTCTCTCATGTGAGAAAAGGTTTCAGACTCTGAAGCTGAATTGAGTGTTGACAATGTGCTTAATATAACCTAGTCCTCAAGGGAAAAAAAAAAAAAAAAAAAAGCATATTAGCTTCCTGAGCTTTTCTGCTTTTTGGATGAATAAAAATGTGTGCTACAGAACAGTCGGTGAAGAAGAACTGTTAGTTATTTTCTTATAGGAATTTATTTGTATTAGTCTGCATATTGGATCATGCATTCACTTGTTTTATCTTTTATGGAAGTCGTTCTACCTTTGTTTTGTACAAATTCTTTTTAATAAGAATATCAATACTGAGATCTAGAACAGCATTAAATTCATTAGTCACTTTACTAATTCAACTAGTCACCAGGTACAATTCATCAACTGTGTGTGCCTTTGTGTTCTATTTTTGCTAAATATGTCTTCTCTGGAATTTAAATTATGAAGAAAAAATGGCTGACTAATCTGAATTTCTCAATTTATTCATGTTCAATAATAAACTATTCACCAGCTTAAACTCAGCTGTGAGTTCAAATCAAATTTAAACCTCCTGGGAGTAAACAAAATTGCTCTTCATCCCTAGCACGTCAGCTGTGAATAAAAATAACAAGCACATTTCCAAGGATCTCAAGTTTCTAAAACCTCTGCTTTTACCAAAAGATTTTACTGAAATGATATAACGATTAGAAAGAAGCACCTTGGGTGCATTTTAGACTCAATATTTTGATCCATGATTAAATGGAACAAAAAAGGAAAAACAGTAGTAAAATCTTTTCAGGAACTATCCATAGACTTTTCAGTAACACCAGTATGAATCAAATATTATTTGCAAGCAATTTTTAGATTATATACTCATATTTGCTTGTTTATTTTTCATCAACTTCTTCAACTTTCATCTTAGTATTATTTCCCTTCTACTTACAAAACATCCCTCTAACTTTAGAAGAGGAGAAGGGAATTCTTAGATTTATTTAAGAAGTCCAATGAACTGTGCAGTCTAGGCTATAAAATATACATCTTAAAATAACTGCTTATTGGCTATCTAAATGACTTACTGACTCCTTTTGCCTGACTTCTGGTTAACTGATCCTGACAAGACCATTGTGTTTAAACCAGAGAAAGATTTACAATGATATCAAAGACTTTGGGAATAACTGTGTACAGCAACGATTTAGGGCCCAGGGCGAGGTTAGCTCCAGGTACTTGTGCCCAGCTTTTATATTGAGCAAGCCTGTAAGCTTGGATCAGACTTGTGAAAACTGCTGTTTGGGAAAGAGTCTTTCTCAAAGACTGCAGCAGCAGCAGCAATAGGATCCCCTCACTGCCTGGGAGCTGCTTTGAGGCTCAGACCCTTGGGCTCTGACCTGTGGACTTGACTTTGAGGCTTGACCTTGGACCTATTCCATCATTACAGACCTCATTGACAACCATGGATTTCTTGACCCTGTCTACTCCTCCTGGACCTTCTCTGCTGTCCTGGTATGGATCCTGGGGGACTGGTATGGTCCTACTCTCATCATTGGCTTCTGCTTTGACCCGTTTTATGGGGCAGCAACTCTTGCTCATCCTGAACACTAACCTATATTTCCACTCAGACTGTACATTATTTATCTCATAGTGTCTTGTCAGATAAAGCATGCTTGTTATCATCAGACTTATTTCTGGTATTGAGGGGAAAGTTGTATGACAAATATCATTCTCACCTTATCAGCAGTGAGTAATTAGGTATGTGCGTTACTCTATAGGCAACTGCTGGTCATCCAAGCTGCTAGCATAGGAACTACAGCTGAACACGGATGAATTGAGAGAAGATTCTCATGACCAAAATGCCTGTAAGATCCTCCTCTGTCCAAAAGGAGGTGCTTGGCTCAGAGTTAAACTAAAAGAAGCAGTTGTCCTCTCTACTTCCCATGGACTTTTATCAAATACACAATGTATTGCACTGTGCAGCAAAGAGTGAGCCAACAGATTTGGCAGTTCTAACCACTGTCTCAAGCTGGGCTGTGACCTGAGGAAGGAGTAAGTTCTAAGAAGATGTACCATTAAGGAAGTTTATATAAAAGTTGTTTTGGAATTAAGAGTTTTATTTCTTTAAAACTTTTTAAAATCTTCTTACTTAAAAACTCTTTGATCAAAAGGTGCCACTTTTGGGAGTATTTAAAGAGATGCATGCCTGAGCCATAGTAATATAGCACTTAAAAATCCTAAAGAAGGTCTCAGATCAATAGTCAGTAAGAATTAGATGCACTAACTTGTATACCAGAAAAATAAAAGACAGGAAAGAGGCAGAAAAAAACACAGCTACTTATCTATTGCGTAAATTACACTGCCAGGAGCCAAACTCTTGGCAGTGTGCTATTAAGTATAGTTGGTCAAGATCTTCAGTAAAACATGTTCTTTCACCTAGAAATGTCCAATTTCATTGAAGATGTATTCTTTATCAAAAAGATGAATTTCAGAGACAGCGAACTACGCAAGTATCCCAAAGAGATGAAGGAAATGTTGTCACAGGAGGGATAATTACCCTTTGCAGACACGAGGTAGCTTAATTATTGATGCCTTAATAAATACTGAGGTGCTTTACAGGTGCTTTTCGTCCAGGTGGGTCAAGCACCTGACTTCAGCTCTTGTACAATGGTGATTCAAACTCTGCCTTAACTAAATACTTAGTGAAATATCATTGTGAGTGAAGCTTAGTAGAAAATACAGAGAGTTATAGTTATAGTATAGATAGATGGATTTTTGCTAGTTAAGAATGTAACACCAGATGACATGCTAACACTTACTCATGTTAGTATTATGTGATTCCAGTTGAGTAAATAGCAGCAGCTTTGGAAAAGAATCACGTCAGTTCATCAATATTAAGTCACAAAAACATGCATGGCATTAATAATGTGTATGCATACGTATATATATAGATGCATCAGTGTCATTTTAATGACGGAACTTGGGAGAATTTTTAGCATCTAATTTATGCTACACCATTTATTCTGCTTATTTACTTCAGTGTTTTTATGACAAATTTAAATAGAAACCTAAATATTTATTAAGCTCTGTAAATTATCTCACGTGCATTCTTAAAAGCTGCCAATTCTTAATGACATTGCACTCTCCTAATAAGATTTTTTTTTTTTTNATAGCTAATATGGGGATTATATCTCCAGCAGAGTTTTTGAACAGCACAAGATTGTCAAAAATACTTGGAAGGTAAAGATGCTACTTCTAGATCTGATGCTAATTAGTAAATGGTAAAACACTTCTTAGCTTTCTTTGCATCCCTGAAGTTACTGCCATATGTGCATTTAGTAGCGCAAAGAGGGTTTACTAGACAGTATGTACTGTATCAGCATTAATCTTCTTCCCAGTGAAGATGAACTGAGCCAAACTGAAGACCAATATATCATCCATCGGCCAATTCTGCTTTCCTCTTCTGTTTAACAGAAAGAAAAAGAAGATGCAAAAAGTTAACTAATTTAGGAACATTTATAGAGTTGCTGGATGCTTCACTAGAAGACATGATGTAATTTCCAGTGCAAGAGATTAGACGGAGCTTCATTGCAAGTAGAATTTCAAGGATGATGCCAGTGTACTTCTGGCACCATTCATTCTCCCTGATAAATCTGTTACTCCCACGTGGTCACTTGATCCTGAAAATGTATTTGTTTATTGTCGAATGACAATATCAGATCTAGTTTTTTAAAGTAAATTCCTTCCATATATTGTTTATTGTTAAGATTCCATTTTATATGTGTTTCGACAGGTATCAAGGATAAAAAAAAGAGTTGCTGAGGTATCTTTTGATTATATTTTTTACACAGACTAAAAACTAAAAATCCTTTCTCTCTCTCTCTCTCTCTCTCTCTCTGTCTCTCTCTCTGTCTCTCTCTCTCTCTCTCTCTCCAGGTGGTCTACATGAATTAATCATGAATTCAAAGTATTTTTTTTATGAGTCCCTCTTTTCTCCTACTCTTTATTATTTTTCAGGAAAATGCTGCCAACTCATATCTGACCTAGCCTTTCATTTATTTCACCTGTTCAGTGCTTGACTCATGTCTTTATAGAACCACTGATCTGCACATAGTACAGCACATCTAGTTTCACAGACAATTCTGTCCACCCTTCAGGTTGGACAGATGGAACTGAAAATCATTAGGCTTATATTTTGGTACTTTATAAAGAAACCATAATATCCAGCAGGTGAATAGATATTTTCTTCCCCTCCAATCCATCGTCCACAAAATGCATGTACCAATTATGTCAAAATTTAACAATCTAACTCCAAGTGTATGAAGTTCTAAGATTATGTTTAAAGTCTGAAATAGAAACATGGGCTTCCACCATGACAGCTATGTATTAAATATATAAAATTCATTAAAAATGCACATTAGGGAGAGCTTAAAGATTTACAGTAATGAATATGTCTTACTCCTATTCTGAATAATTCATCTGCATGTTCGCTGCTCCTGTGCGTAAGCCTACCGAGGGTAGCCATACTTTTATCGTTATTGTCTCCAGTAGTAACCAGTATTATCTCCAGAGTGATGTATTGATCTCTTTGAAAAATCAGGTGAGTATTTATTTGTTTAAATTACAGAAGTACATCTATTTTTGAAGTGTGTGTACTTAACGGAAATCCCTCTTTTGGGGGCCATTGTATCCAGATGGAAAAATTGTTCTTTCACCTTACCCAAAATTAATGTGTGACATCATTTGGTGAAATCAAAATAAGATTTTCTTTCAGGGAATTTCTTGCACTAGTAGAAGCTTTATCCCACAAAGCACTGTAAGTTGTAAGGAAGCTGTTTGGAAAAGATGGCTGAACAGCATATTTTACACACATTATAATTTCTTTGATTAATACTAACACATGCTTTTCTATTTGCATCCTATTCTCTTGGTACTACAGGTCCATTGTGGCTTACCTTTAAGTACCTGCACTTGCTTTTTATTTGCACTGCATTTCATTACTAAGTTTCTTTTTAGCTTTGTTCTCTAGCTTTGCTGTAGAAGAAGGCATGAATTTCCTTTTGAATTTGGGGCTTTGTGTAAATATAGAAAACAGAATGTAAAACCTTCATACTGGAAAAGCTAGAGCTAAAAAAATAGCAATATTTACTGCAGAATATCACTTTAATGAGAACTTCTATTCTAAGAATAAAAATGTCTACTTTCAATAAAGTAGGCATTTTTCAACTTAAATTTCAAAGGGTAAACTCTCTTAGCTATAGCAATCTACATTCATAATATATTCAGCATAATAAACCCATACAATTGCTCTGATGTTCATTACACAGGCAAAGCATACACTTAATGAAACAACTCGGCTATTTTATAATACAACTCACACAGAAATGTTGCTTAATTTATTACTGAGGACCACTGCTATGATATGCTTTAAGGATTACGGTGTTCACTGCTAACTCTTGATACTTTGTATTTTGCTAGAATGTATTCTCAAAAGGAGAAATAATTGATTATAAATAAATAAATAAATAAATAAATAAATAAAACCCTTACTTTTTCGTTTTCCCCACATGCACATGTTTCAAAAAAACCCTTGAAGCCTCAGGTACACTTTCACATTCACTTTTCTTTCCCTCAATATTTTAAACAATGTTTTAGATATTTACACCACACACACAGAAATATTACACAGTTATATTTACTTATATTTTATATTGCTTTTAATCAAATCCTTAACTATGAACTATCCTTAACTATCCCTAACCTCTATAGCATAAAGTGCAAATAACAGTGTATTTTTCTTTATGAATAATGGGCTTTCACATCTAATGCAAGTTTATTTACTGATAAGCATATTTCTTGTCTTTGTCACTACTGTATATTTCTATCTGCTCCTTCTGCCACAGTAGTTAATCTCTCAGGTGTGATGTTTTCTGTCTGTGTGGCAAAATACTCAAGGAATTGATTCTGATTAAGAACAATCTGACAACAAGAGGAAGGAAAAGCTAAACTTAATCTCATGCTGCTACTGAAAGAAATGCTTTATCTGCCTTAATTAATTAACCTGGTTAGAGATCAGTTGTTGCACATTTTATGCTTTATATTGAGCTCAACTGAATAAGACACTTATTGACTTCTGAAACAGTAGAAAATGATAGAACCTGACGAACTTAAAGGAAATATGGACAAATAAGACACTGCAAACACCTTTATTCAGAACTGAAATGCGAATAAATGTACAAATGAAAAAGAAAACAACCTCTGAAAAGTAAAGAACAAAAAGAACATTATTTTAATAGAACTTTATGATGCTTTTTTTATGCCAACTGCAAAATCTGTTAAAATCACCCATAAAACTAAACCACAAACTGCTTGTAATTTTTCAGCTATTTCTTGGAAATTAAACTTGATGCTAACTACATTTATACTGAATATTTTCGCGTATCTGCGGAAAATAAGCTGAAAGATTTTGCTTTGAAGAAAGTAAGCAGCATAAACATTACTTGATATGAGGCATCTCCCTATATGCATTAATTTCTACTGTTCTTTTCCCAGGAGCTGTGGTACCACAATCCATTTCTATGATTAAGCTGGAATTTGTATTCCTGGCCTATATTCCCTTGTCCTCCAGCTATTCACTTACATTGATGGTTTTGTTTCTGGGCAGCAAGTTTACCTGATTCAAATCTTACATTTTGCTGTTGTTGCTATTGTCAACGCCAGTGGGAATGTGGGGTTTGTGCTGGGAGTAGAGCTGTAGCATCAACCATTGTTTATGATAACAACCAGGGTAGGAGCTGCTAAAACTGTAACTGAAAATTTTCATACACAGATGCATATATATGTATATAAATATATATATTCTAGGTTGCTGGTTACATATATTCATAGTTGCATGTGTAAACCTATGCAGCTGAGAATCTGTAACCAAGATTCCAAAAGTGTCAGATGATTTTAACTAACTGTTTTGTTTGAGACACCTTAACACCTTAATGCACCTCATTTATTTACAATATTAAGTATATGCATATGTATTCTCGCTGAAAGCCTTTTCTTTTTTAATCTTCTAAAATAATGATACTTTTACATTATGGAAATCTGCCAGAGTTTAAAGAAACAAGGCTGCCCTAGGGCAACTACATTTGCCCAACTAGGTTTGTGGGAGATACTGAAAGAATATTTAAGGAGAGGGATGATGGCAGGAATTGGTAGATTTTGAAGTCAACAGAGATTCTGGAAAACTGAGAGAAACTAACAAACACAGATTGGCTGCTATTAAAAAATGTATGACAAAGTCATTTGCTAAATGAGTACCTTTCTCTGCACAAGGGAAGAATAAGTGGGGAAAAAAAAGGAAAAGAAAAAAAAAAAAGCTAATATAACACTTTCTGTAGAATAAAGCTGAAATTATGCAAAATAAAATTTATGAAATAAGGAAAAAAAATCTATACACTCAGTTTGAGATTTGCTCACCATTTCCCAAATTTTATAGAAGTTATTCTATAAAGAAGCTATTGCAATAGCTTTTAAATTAAACATCAAAATCAAATGTTGGAACAGTTCTAAAGGAACATACAATGACAATACTTTGGCCCTATAAGTAACTAAATTTCATCAAACTAAAGGAAGATAACAGGATGAAAATCTTCAAGAGTTCAAAGCTCCCTCAAAAGTAGATAGTGCAATTTACCACAAATGTTTTCTTTCTATACACTGCTATAAATATTATAAATATTACAGCGGTAAGAGCACAGTCAATGGACTTGTAGAAGTGCCCTGATATCATACACTTAATTTATGAGCTTAGATTTCATCTCTGTAAAAGTCTGTTCTTAGTAAAGCAACATGTATAACTCAAGCATCCGAAAGACCAGAACATGTAAGAATTTTATTTTTCTGTCTTGATTTGCAAGAAACACTTCATGTAAAGTTGTAATAGAAAAGGGAATGAGACAATTTTATTACTTAGAGAGTACTTGAGTAAGGGGCAAGGATTTCATTATCTCCTTTGAAACTGCAGTCCTTGTAAAAAAGAGGCAAAAAACCATCTATTGGCTAATAATGGGAATACAGCTTTGAAGTTTTTGATTACAGCAGAGTCCCTCTTCTTGAAAAGAAGGGAGTCTTAGATATGTGTCAGAGTCCAAGTGTCACATGTGGTAGAAGGGACACTTCTTTCCAACCTTCATACTTAAAAAAGGAGTAGCTTATATTTTTTTAATTACCCATTGTGTTCCCCATTTACCTACATGGCTGTGTGGTATTATATGCAATCCACAATCAGGGAGTTTTTGGTTCCACAATTGGAGAGCCATCTGCTATATTTTAACACTCAATTTAACGTGAAGTTAAGGGGCACACTATGATATTTTTGGTTTTCTGGGAGGTTCCTCTTTTTATTTTCTACTTTTATTTGCTTTTAGTAATCCCTATTACTGTTCAGCAAGCAACTGTGAATGACTGAAGGTATTTATTGAATATCCTTAACCAAAATTAAAGGCAAGCAAAATACAAAAAATCTTGTTCCATACCTTAGCTCGCAAAGAAAAACAAGTATTTGCTCACTTTTCTTTTTCTTCTTCTTTTTCTTTTTCTTTTTCTTTTTCTTTTTCTTTTTCTTTTTCTTTTTCTTTTTCTTTTTCTTTTTCTTTTTCTTTTTCTTTTTCTTTTTCTTNTTTTTCTTTTTCTTTTTCTTTTTCTTTTTCTTTTTCTTTTTCTTTTTCTTTTTCTTTTTCTTTTTCTTTTTCTTTTTCTTTTTCTTTTTCTTTTTTTCTTTTTCTTTTTCTTTCATCTTATAGGACCAAACAACCTATATTACTTACATCTCACCTCCCGCATATGTCTAGATACCTTCTCATCTTTACAATACTCAAATTGCAGCTCTTGAGGATCTGGTATTTCAAGTTTTAGTTTCTGAGCATTTCAAAAACAGAATAATGAAATAACAAATAAAATAGTGGTGCTGAGACTCAGAATATAAGTTCAGAAGAGTAGTCAGAGAAAGACCATTACTGAGGCCATGTTTCTGAAATTTAATAGTAGAATATTGTTCTGAGTCACAAATTTGCAAATATATTAGTTGGGTTGTTCCCCATGCACAGTAAAACACCTAAGCTTGTCAGCTGTTATATAGTGTGGTTTAATCTGTTCATCTCAGGCTACTCTATCATGATATATTTTATATACATTAGATATAATGTGTTATGTTATGTTATGTTATGTTATGTTATGTTATGTTATGTTATATGTAATGTATGTAATTATATATAATTATAAATATTATAAGCTGGAAAAGTTTGTAAGATGAGACACAAAATCAAAACCAAATCTGACATACATTTATATGGGTACACGCCAGCGTGAGAGTGGATATGAATATAAATTTGTATTTACCAATATAATTGTCAAACATTTACTTTTGTATTTGAAATAGGAAAAGAATAAATTTTTATATTTACATTGAAATAATATGCCATAGTAAATTTAATTCTATCATAACATCTTTGATTTTGCTGTCTTTCTGGAAAAAGTAGATGAATACACATGTTGCATTAACTGCAAACAAGTACATTCAGCATACCAGAAATGTGTAAACAGCAATATTATACACAAGAAATTTCAGAATAGAAAGATATCAATCAGCTTTATTGCATTACGTCACGATAATAGAGTGAATTATGTAGAGAATCATGAGGATAAATAAAAATTCCCCTTTCTATAAGAAAAAAAGAATCAGAATTGAATATTTCTACACCAATACAGTCACCAGTGGTCTTTGGGAAGTGGCTGTGGGAAGTAACGATTAATGGTGCTAAAAGATAGCAGGGAAGAGGAGTTTGTTCTTTTCCTTAAAGATAAAGCAGAGATACAGACGGAAATATAATAATGTATCACAATTGACTTGGGCAAGGAAGAAAAATGATTTAACTGAAACTGTGGACAAGATTAAATTGAATCTGGCAACATTACCTGTGTTTTTGAGATACCTCTCAAAAGATGTATCTCTTGAGAATTGAAAATATATTTTTGTTTTTCAGGATCATTAAGAATGTATATGAGTGTGCATATCAGGATATGCAAACTAAGATAACAGAGCAAATGTGTATATCCTCCTAAACAATATTTGTTCTGACTATCAGAACAATACAGTAGTCCATTCAGAGGACTCCTGATTTTCAGCTCCAGATCAATGCATTATAACTGTCTTCTTTTATACTTCAGTGAGGTCAGCTCAGGATAAAAGTGTGGTTTGCTGGATTCCAAAACCCTGGAAAATAGGCAAGTTCCCAGCTACACAGGAAACAAGAATTTAAGAGATA
>VZSV01000229.1:714145-754016 GCA_013398735.1 Nothocercus julius | reverse complement strand
GATTGCATGGGGACTTCTTACTTGCAGAGTCTAAATTCCAGAGATGTTGAACTTAGAAAAGATCCCACTTGGGATTTTCTCATACCATAATTAGATTTTATTTTATTTTATTTTATTTTATTCCTTTAATCATTTTTGAGAAATTCTGAACACAGAGAGAAGAGAAAAAGGTATCTTTTAAAGAATACAAAATACTGCATGTCACAAACTAACCTGAATTCAGTAATAAAGAAGGTATGTTATTTGTGCATGAATTATATTCTGCGGCTGCAATACTCACATCTTCCTATATTTTGCAGCCTAAAGTATAAGTAAACATAGAAAACCTATAAACAGATTCTGGAAAATAGTAGGAGCCTAGCATATTTGTGTATTTTTAATTTTTATTTTGTTTTCTCCCTGCTATAGTTTCTTTAAGAGAACATTATCTCTTGCAAAATCTCCTCACAGAAGAGGAGAAAGGAGGCAGAGGTTATCCCTAAGACTTGCTCATAAGAGTATCCAACATTTCCACAAATAAATATCAGGTAGCTGTATGCTAAATGCATTAAGTTTTTGTTGTTGTTGTTATTATTTTTTTTCCCCTTGTATTCAGGTACATTTCTATAACAGAGAAATATTTCTGGTGATACTAGCTTTCAGAAGTTGAGAGCCATGAAAAAGGTTCACTGGAGGTTTTATAAGATTTAGAAGCAAAAGAATATTCCTGAAGCCCAAGCAATTTAAAAGTCACATTGTAATTTAAATTTGGTGCAGTGTCTCTGGATCTCTGACATCTCTGTCTATCCTCCAGCTATCTGTCACCAGTGTGGTCTCTAAATAAAGAGAAAACTTCTGAGAATCTGTATGTATTGCTAAATCAAAGATGCTGAGCAGTGAAATTATGGCATAAGATGTATTAATCCAATGAAATAATTAACAAGAGTTACAAAATCAAAAACTACAAAAGAGATAAGACATCGTGGATAAGAAAATGTATGAAAGTTCTATTTAACTAAACAGAGGATGTTTTCTATTTACTACCTATGGGCAGTGAATTTATTTGATGGTATCATTTGTTCTGTTCTGTTTGTTTGTTTGCTTGTTTTTTACCCAGGGAACTAAGACTCCTACTTACTGTAGTAAATTGGAAAACTTTTCTGGTTTCCTGTTTTTTTCAGTGCTAATCTTGACCAGACTTCACTCTTTCCTATCAAAATGCAGCAGATTGTACCACAGGATTATCAGACAAATGGAAATGCACAAAGAAAATAAATTCTCCTCTAAAAAGCAGAAGATGAATTCATTCAGCTCAGCATTTTGAGGATATATACCAAATCCCTTGGAAAAGTTATAGCCTCTCGCTGTGCCAAACACTAAGTTTCCTTTATAAGATTTATGAAAAGAAGCAAATGATAGCTGAGACATTAAACAGACTAGTATTCAAACCTCATGAAATGTTTCAAACTTACTAGAATCTCCGAAACGGTTTCTCAGTTTTAAAATGTACAGTTGTGTTAGCTTACCTCCACAGATAGCACTGGGCTACAGTTTGTGACTAGATTTGTCAGCAGTAGATTGCTGCTTGTTACTCTTTCCATGACTAGCGTTTGAATCTCACTCTCACCTGCCACCTCAGTACCAACAAGGCCTTCAACGTATGCAATTGTTTCTCTCTGTGATTCCTAAGCATTTCTACAATGACTCATATATCTTTCAGGTATGTATAAAATTTCCCAGCTTATTCTCCAGCCCCAGAGAAATCCCAGACAAAACTGTGGAGCCCATTACAGTTTCTCAGTGTCATGTTTTGACTACTTCACCCTCGGTTATGTCCTCTCTCAAGCTGCTCCGTAGCAAACTCTTTAAGAACACACCAGATCACTGACTTCTGTAAACCCAGGCATAAACAAGCAGTGCCTCCCAGACTCATCTCTAGGAATGCCAAATAGGAAAGTTCATTCCGTTGGACTCCTCGCCTTTTCCTGGAACCCAGGACAAGAGATGCTCTCTGCCATCTTCTTTCTTTTCTCTCTTTCAGCATAGAACTTGAGTCGAACTGCTCCCTCACAGAGACCTGATTTTCACAATTACTCAATAGACATCCAGTGCATGTGGGAACTCACATTCAGCTTGAAGGTCACTATTAGTCCTCCCTCTGATAGCATAAATCTCACACATCTTGCTTCAAGACTGCAACTGAAAGAAAGTACTGCATTAAATGAACTGGGGTTACTTTAAAAAGGTCAAGTCTACATTTGCAAAATTTTAATTTATCTAGACAAGCACAGGTGATTGTTTTTCCTAAAACATCTACTGATATGGAAAACACATATTCCATTATCTAATATAATCCTTTACATCTTACTGAGATTATATTTACCATCAGGAAAAAAAAGAATTACTATATATATATATGTACACACATACACATATGTACTTTATTATTATTATTATTACTATTTATTATATTTACATATGTATACTTTTATTATTATTATTACTATCTTTATATATTTACTAATATCTACTAGAGAGGTACAGCATGAGTCCTAAATATTGATATTGAAATTAATTACATAATGAACACTGAATTTGAAAATTCTGAAGAGAGGAGAAGAAAGCTTTTGCTAAATAGTTTTACTGTCATTTTAAATAAAGAATAAACCAGCCAGATAGAACAACTAAGTCATGCCTATTCATCCCAAATCCTCAGCATTCTCTACACTTTCCCTGTCTTAGAAGATCTTCACGGCCTCTTTAGGAGGCTCTGACTTGAACCACAACAGTCACTGGGTATTTAATCCACAGTATTTTTCATTCTATTCAGAGGCAAGAGGATCAGCCCTTCTCTGAACAATTCCAAAATTAGTAACTTCCTGATAGCGCAGCATGTGTATCCTGCTAAAGTATAGAGTCTCATTTATTTCAGTGGAACCGCACCTGGTGAAAAAGTCCAGGTGATTTACATCACAGGATGTCCAGGGCTGATCCTGGCAGAGCCATATTGACATACATAATCTTCTGCACTATATGCAAAGAGCCCACATAGGCTCCACAGGAGAATATTCATGTCGTAAATAGCACATTTTCACATTTTGGAAATTTTTGGCAAAAGTGGGAGTACAATGTTTATCTTGGCCACTATAATTGTGGAAAAAAATGTGAATATGAGCAAATTTTGTTAAAAAAAAAAAAAAAAAAAAATCATGGCTTTCTTTAGTCACCAGATCTGTATAAAGAAAATTACTCCATGCAGAGGATTAGCTGTGCATTCAGAATTACCTGTATATAAAAAGAAGCACAGATGTATGACTGCAAGAATATTTTGTTTAAAATACTGCCCAGTCTACTTTTTAAACTATTTGTTCTTTTTGTTGTTGTTGCTTTGCACAATAAAAAACTTATAAATCATATTTTTTTTAATCACAGCTTTATTTTTTATGTTTTACAAAGAAAAAAAATCTTATTTATGATAGCAGTGAAAAGGAAAATATTTGCAGCTAACATCTATTTTTTCATAACTCTACCACACACTAAGCTGTGATTGCTCATGTTTTCCGCTATGGGGACAGCTAAGAAATAGAATGTAGCTGACAAAAATGTGTATTATTACATTTTCTTTTTTCCAATTATATAAGTATTATGATTTTAGAGTACAATAATAATAATAAGAAAAAACAGAAAATAAATCATTTCTTACCATTGCTTTGTGAAGAGACGAAATAGAATAAAATATAATTTAAATTGAGAAAGTAACAGGATACAACGATGTTGTGATAATATTCTCATGTCAAACACTCAAAAAAAACCCCATGCATATAAGCTGGATCATCTAAACTATCCACAATTATGTGGAATACTAAATAATTAAATAAATAAATAAACAAACATCTTTAGTCTGCCTCTGCTGGTTGTGGAGTCTGATGCTTTCCTAGCAGCACAATAAATTAGACTGAGGTTATTTAAGCCCTGTGCAGTCAAATTATGAGTAGATATCCTTATATCCTCAAGGATGAAGATCTCACAGCCCCTGTGGGGTTCCATGACCACCCCACAGTCATTTTCCACCTAAACCTAGTTAGAATTTCTGTTTACAACTTGTGATTATTGTTGTGGGCATTTTTGCTGCAAATATATAAGAACAGTCTAGCTCCATCTTCTATAGACCTTTGTATTAGAAAATGAAGACCACAAGAAGGTCTTCTTGGAAGCCTCTTCCCTAGGCTGACTTGCCTAGTTTATTCAGCCTTTCTTTGCCCACCTTGTGCTACAGCCTCCTGACCATCTTGTTCATCACTGTCTCTCTTTTACTGCTGTATATCAATACAGGCACAGCACTCAAGGTACAGTATTACAAATATATTAGGAAGAGGGACATCATTTCTTTCCTAGAGTGCAAACTTCACTCTTGTGTAGTGCAGTCCACAACAGCCTTCTTTGCCAATGAGCCACTGCCATGCTGGCTCATGGTCAACTTGTGGCCCACTAGCATCCCAGAGCCTTTTCTGCAACTGCTTACCGGTCAGTCAGCACCCAATAAGTACTGGAGCTTGGGGCTGTTTGTCCACAGGTGCAGGAATTTGCATTTCTCTTTTTTTGGAATTCATGTGATTGATTGGCCTATTTCTCCAGTCTGTTGAGTATCCAGCATACTGACCACTTCCCTCCAGTTTGATGTTGGTATGATATGGACACAAGCTTACTGAGAGTGCAATTCCTCCTGTCATTCAAGTTACCAATAAAATTGTTGAACAAAGCAAGAAGTCCACCCATTTACTATACTGTTTGCCTAAGCTGACTCATCTAGATAATTAAGTTTTCCTCTGTTTCAGCTAGACCTATGCTGAATGTAAGACAAAACAGAAGAATACATCTAATTGACCAAATGTCCAAATCAATTGTTTACACAATTGTAACTGTTAGTATGACCTCATCAGATCAGTTCTTGATATCTGCACATGTTTTCCTTCAGGTTCTTTATAAAGGACAATAATACAGGGCAACACAGAAAAAGATTCTTGGAGTAAAAACATTCAAAGTGCTTCCCAAAGTAGGCATCCACACTTTATTTGCATATCAATTAACTAGTTCAGCAACTTGTTATTCTCAACTGCTTTCTTTGATTTTTCATGAAAAAGAAAAGCAATCTGATGGAAAAAATAATATATATATAATCTGAGGATTTGTCTTCCATCTTTCTTGCTGAGAGAATAGAGAGAAACCTAATTCTAAGATGAAGGCCATAACAGACTGAAGTTTTACTCTGGAATCCCTAGAAATTTCACTTTCTGACTTTACTTTCTACATCACCTAGAATTACACCTGTATCTTCTTTTCATTATTGGATGATAGTTTCTCTTCCATTCTTGCGTTTAACATGTTTTCACCTCTCTGAAGATCTTTCTTTCATCCAAAAATGTGCTGTAAAATCCCCATCAGGATTTTCCATATGTTGCCTACTGGTATTTAGACCACAGGAATGTCTGCTATGTCTCCCCTTGCTATTTATTTTCAGTTTATTCTTAATTCTTCTACTTACTGTTTTTTCATTGCCTTGTTTTCATCTTTCTGTAGTTGTTTAACAGATGACAGAGTTCTTAGAAGAACCAGCTATTTACTTCAAATGGGCTTCAATATCAAGATAATATCCCATCATTAGCATATCCACTATGCCCAAGTGATAGCCCTTCCCCACTATTTCAAATATAGAAAATTGTAATGCTTGTGGAAAACAAGTTATTGCTCAGAAGAATGTTCCTCACTAAGTCAAACAATGATTCTTTTCATGTTCAGCACACACTCTCACTTAATGAAGTTCAGACATTGCTAAAGTTAAACTTCTAGGAAGGTGAATTCTTCAACATAAGCCAAGCAGACAAGGCTTAACAACTGCTAACCTGTCACAGTAAGCTAACATATTACCTGAAGAGGAACTTCATTTTCCCTTTGATTCATGAGATTTCATTACAACTGTAGTTTGTTTAGTGCACACAGTGGAGGGTAGAGAGTAAATGAATACATCAGTTAAGGAATTGAAAACTTGTTGTTTTACAGCTAAAAATAAACAACAATGAAAGAATGGGGATTATACTAAAAATAATATGCAAAAGAATTAGCTATAAAATAAGCAGGAAGAACAGAATATCTTTCTTTTTTTATCTTTTGTTTCTGATTAACAAGGTTTCTTTCTAAATTGCACATATTGATATGTTTCAGAGCCAATGTACTAGAAAGTGGTAACCTGAAACTTACCTATTTTGTTTCTCTAAATAGTCAAATGCTTCCAACTTCCCATTTCAGAGAGTGATATATCTCTATGTAGGCTTTCCCGCTTAGAAGTGAGCTGCTGCTTCTGCACCCTGCAGTTGGGTACATTTGTTCTTGGAATGCCTTCCTGTCACCCTCGCTTTGCAATAACCCAGATCTGTTGATGAAAGGTTTGCATTCTTAGAAAGGACGCTGAGGAAACAGATGTTGCCTAAGGGGCAATACTTTGTAGGAAGCATATTTTTTGCTTGTTGTCTTTTCGCTTGTCCTTCCTTACACTAAGTTACTCTTTCTTGGATATTGTCAAAGATTCCTTTTTCTTATTTAAACAGCTGTTTAAGCATAAGTATAGAAAAGCTCAAAAACAACTGCTGTGAAATTATTACTTTTCTATAACTTAAACACTTTGTACTTTCCAGGGAAAAATAAAAGAACGGTTTAGGAATCATAAACATGTGTAAATTTAATTCAGAAAAGACTGAAGGTATTTGTTTTGTGTTTTAGAGAGGAACCAAGATCTTCTTATAAACTAAGTTTCATTAAAATGCTCCACATATAGAAGCAACTATAGGTTCAGACTGCCTATATTTCACCTAATCAAAAAACAAACAGACAAAAGCCCCTTCTGTTTTCCCAGACCTATCTCTAAACAGAAGAAGATTTGAACAGCTGTCTGTCATATGGATTTTCATACTCTCAGGACAGAGATTTAAAGATCTCATCAGCTAAGGATTTCCATCCATTTTTAGAAATTCTAGTCCCGCTTGGCCATGCATTTTAATTTAAATCATTAGAAAGTCAGAAATGAAAGCTGACTCTCAAATCCTGTAATGTTGCTATGGGAGAAAGAAAATGTATTTTTCTGATAACACAATGTTTCATAGAGCCCACTGCTAACAGAACAATATAGACAAATCCATTCTGATTCACAGTCAAGCTTCCTGTCACTTGAATTCCTGAAATTCAAAGAATAGGTATTAATACTAACACATGACAACAAATATAGGATATTAGAAATTAAAGAAGAACATTTGGACTGCTTCTTAAATGAAGTGAGGTATGATGAATTATGAGAAAGATAGAAGTTGTTTGAAGGGGAATGAATTTGCCTTGGGTAATTTTTTATTCATTTATCTCCTTTATCTTAACTAATAGGTTTATTTATTTACTTATTTACTGAACAAAGAAATGAAAAAGAAAAAAAGAAAGAAATCCTCATTCATCACAGATTTATTATGAAAAAAAAAGGAAAGAGTTTAAAAAAAGTATTATTTCTTAAAATGATGATACATTTTCCCAGATACTCTTTTCAATTCACTATATCATTAGCTATCTCAAAAAAAAATAACCCTAGTCAGAAACAAAGCATGAATTAAACACTGAAAAATTCAAATGTGTACAATGCCTATCAGGCTCACAGAAAGATGAAGACATTTCAACTCAGAATTTTCTGCATTGCAAACTCATGTTTTTAGGACAGCAAGTCTACATACTCTGTAAAAGTATTTCAGGATGAGCAACAGATATGTCATTATTATTTGACATTAATTTTAGATTGAGTAGATAGAAATATTTACACAGTTATAGCAGCAAATGCACGTATTCCTACCTTGTGTAAGAATATTTACACAGATATAGCAGTAAATGCATGCATTCCTACCCTGTGTATTAATATTACTGAAGTTTTTAAAAAGAAAATTAAATTAGCACTTTCTTTTAGAATGCTTGTCATGACTGGTATTTATTAAAATATCTTAAACAGGAACGTATCCCATCTTATTTTGAATACTGTGTTTCCTTATTCATTTGATTACCAGGAATATTGTGAAGGCTGTATTGTTCTGGCAGAACATAATTTGTATATTTTAATAACATATTTTATGCTGTTGGTAAAGTATAATTTTCTAGTTATGTCTTTTGTTCAGTGCTTTCAGTGGTATTTCATTTATGAAATAATTACATTATTATAAAAAGGCCTATATTATTAATGCATAGGGCTGCATATATTTCTAAGCTTCATATAAAAACATAAGTAAAAAAAAAAAAACAGTAAGAAAAAAGGAAAAAGAGCAGTGGCCAAAAATAGATTTTTTTTTTCTTAAATCTAGATTTTAAATACATACTTTTGTGGAGTTGCTGTCACTCTTAATATTAAAAGAATGAATCCTTTGAATCACTGATGTATTAGAAAAATACAGTAAGAAAACACAACTATGTTCCTAAAAAATGTTGCAAAAAGCTAGGAATAACAGCTATAAATGCAGCTAACATTCATTTAATCCTAATTATAACACCACTTTCACTCTTTGCTATTTGAATATTCAGAACTACTATTAGTTTGCCAGGAGCGGTTTTCATATTCCACATATCTTGAGGACTCAATTAAATTATTCTGGGTACATTTTTTAGAGTTTTAAAACATTTACACTCTGAATATATAATTTTACTTATTCATAGGGTTTAAGACACTCATTAATGACATCTTCTAAAGCAGAAAGGAAGAGAAGATTAAGTAATGGGGTTGTTTTTCACTCAGATTATGAGACAAAGTAGAATACAGTGAATTATCCTTTCTATACAGCTTTTATTATACAATATTTGAAAAGAGCCTAATAATAGTATGCTTGCAAGCTTTCAAGTCTTTAAACAGATGAAGCATTATAAAAAGTAATATAAACTCACATTCAGGAACGGATAATATATAATTAGCACTTATAGCTTCAGAACTTTGTGTAATTGTTAAATAATTAATCCTTACAATATATGTCAGCAAATCTCTGCTGTGCTGCAGGTCCAGTGAGTATCACAACTGAGTATCACTACTGTACCCCATCCTCATGGTTAAGGAATTTATAACATAACTCTTATGTCTGGTTTCCAAAACATTTTCATCTTTCATGAAATGGGAATGCCGCAGAGTCTACCAAATAATGGTAGAGGCTGCTAGGAGACCGCGTAGTATGTCCCCTTGCAACACTGTATCCTGCTGGGCTATGAATACCTCCAAGGACAGAGACTTCATCGGTTCTCTGGGCATACTGTACTGGTGTTTGATCTCTTATGGAAACAGAATTTCCTATATTTTACCTGTGCCCGGTGCATTCATTGGGCACCACTGAGGAAAGTTTTGCTCTGTCTTCCTGTCTTCTTGACCTCCTACCATCAGGTAATCAGGTATATATATATATACACATAGATAAGATCTCTCTTCATATGAGATGCTCCAGCACAATAACTATTTTGTGACCCTACACTGGACCCCAGCAGGTCCATGTCCCTCTTGTACTAGGAAGCTCAGCACTGGATTCAGCACTCCAGGTGCACCTAATCAAGGTTGAATAGAAGAGATGGGTCATCTCCCTCTATGTGTGGACAATGTTCCTCTTAACCATGCCCTTAACTTTGCCATAAGGGGTCCATTTCTGTAATCTGTTCATCAAGGTATCCTAGTGTACAAGTCCTTCTCTGCAAAGCTACTCTTTGGCTGGTCAGCCCTTTCTGGCCTAGTGAGCACATTGAGCCAGCTCCTGACTAGGCACAAACATATTAGCACACCCATTTAGCCAGTGTTCAGTCCTCCTCATAGTCCACTTATCCCGTCCTCACTTCATCAGCTTTATGAGGATATCACAGGACACAGTGACAAAAACCCTAGCAAGGACAAGATAAACAACATCCACTGATTTCTCCTCACCCACGAAGCTGATTGACCATAGTTCCCCCAATAGTCTTACTTGACCTTCTTGAAGGTGTGAGGGACATATGATTTCTTCCAGTCTTTGGGAATCTCCGATTATCTGCATCTTATCCGATGTCATGGACTTCAGTATGTCCCATTTGTCTGTGTGTTCCCTAACCTGAGATTCATCTTTGTTGACTTCCCCTCTGCTCTGAGGAACTTGGGATTCCCAAAGGACAGATTTACAAGTAAAGACTGAGGTGAAGAAGGCATCAGACCATGGACTTTTTTCCTTGCCCTTTGTCTCCTTCCTTATTGAGCAGCAACTCCATATTTTTTTCCTACTATTTCTTCTACTATTGATATACCCTGTAGATATACCTGTAAATTCCCATTTTATAGACAGGAAAATGGAATCCTAGCAAAGGGCCAACTGAAAGTCACAGAGAAAATTAGAATTTGTTGAGTCCTAGTGAATCCAAGTCAGTCAGCACTGTTGTTTCTCTAAAAGAAAATTTAATTTGTATAATCAAAGAGTCAACAGTCATGAACAAGTAATGAATTTTTATGTGCAAGTGTACTCATTAATAACAGCAGAGACTATACAAATGAAAGGACACTCATGAAAGAGAACAAAATAAATGTTCATTAAATCTTTCCTGCAAATCAAAAAAGATTCTTTTTTTTTATTTTTTTTTTTTAACCGAATTTATCAAATTCTCAAACTGAAATGAAAACAGACACACTCCTTAAAGAGATTTCCATTTTTCCATGCACTGCTGTTCTTTCAGAACAATGCTCAGGCTGGAAATCAAAATGTTTAACATTGTAAGAAACATATTTAGTATATACATTTTGCACACTACATCTATTTCCTAAACTAGAAACAAGTGACAGCTGGTGGTGATCTTCTAAAATAGAAAGGGAAAAGGTCATTTCAGGCTTTATTCTCTTAAGTGTTTAGCACATGGTCTAAAATTTTGTTGTGTAAGTGAAACTTTCCTCAGCTCCTTCCCAATTAGCTCTCTAGCAGGGCAATAATGGCAACTTTTGGTGCCACTCTCAAGTATTCAAGAACAAGACTATATTCTTGAAGATTAAAACCCTTTTTTGTTGGTATTCATTGAATTACAGACCTTCACCATAAAGACCCTGAACATGCAATTTTCATGTTCAGAATATGCTTGTGAATCCTGGCTACAGAACAGACTCCAGAAGCCTCAGTTACTGCTGAGTAGCTGCTGCTACTACAAGTATTACATATAAACTTGCATGAACAGCCAACTATCTGAGTAAGCTGTGTCAAACTGCTACACTTGCCATGGGTCTGAATTTTGACTTCTGAAAAAAAACATTACTTTTGTCCACTTAAAGACTGGACAAAATGATTACACTTCTTTTTTTTTTTTTTTTTTTTTTTCCCTGAAATGTTTTCAAATGTTTATTTCCTTATGTAAATCTGTTAGTTCTGGCCAAAACATATCATGGACAAAATCAAATTTAATTTCAAAGGTATGATAATGGTATTGTTCACAGCTAATGATATCCGAGTAGATTTCAAATATAAGATTTCACGTAGCATGTAAAATATTTCATACTTTCCCATTTATGTCCTTTCCTATGGACAGAAAATACAGAATAGCTCTCCACTAATTGAAAATCCTAATAGCTGAATATCTCTAATTAATAATAACAAGGAATGAATGGCATCTCTATAGCTTTGGATGCTTTTCTGTGATTGTTACAATTGATCTTTAATTGTTCTGTCTAAAAATCAATTTCCCGTCCTCAGGATTATCGTCTCTGAAATACTTATGAATAGGATCTGCCTAACAGCTATTTTGACTAATTTCCCTGAAGACATCCCTGAATTTTTCACAGCATAACATTTGTCTCTGAAGAACTTTTTGTTCTTTTTAGCAAAAACTCCACTTCAGTATTTATTTTCTAACATATTCTATACTAATTTCTTTCATCTCACTCTATATTAGCTCATTTCTTTATGCAAAATTTTGTGACATGAATGCTGAAAAAGTATGCAGGTAATTTCTGCTAATCTACATAGGCTACAAAGACTGTTGATGCACTCTTAGCAAACGATTCCTTCCTCAAGCTCTCTTAAAAGGAGCTGAAAAGGATATACTCAAGCCAGCTATGATGTGGCTGTCTCAGACACATTAGAGCAGCTTGAAAGATGCTCTAATTTATATCAGCTAATATAGTTTCTTAGTGGTCTGCAACACAAACACCCTGACCACTTTTTGTTTCCCTTTCCTTTACCATTTTTTTTCATTGGGCTTCACAGGAAAGATGCTAGGCAGGAAAATTATTTTTGGTTTCTTCTGCCAAGTGTCCTTTTCTTCTCCTTAACAACCAGCCATCCCCAGCCAGGATATCAGAAAACCAGTAGTCAGAAAAGGTGGCTATTTGTGCAAAGAAAATATCTAGCCTGGGGACACAGACAAGACCCCAATCTGCCTTTAATCGTGTTAAGAGAGACAGAGAGAGAGGGGAGGAAAAAAAAACCAAAAAAACAGTAATTATAGCTGAGGTTAAAACAGATTGTACCAGATCCTTAGCAGCAAAGGAGAGAGAAATTGCAGGAAAATGCTTCTATATACATTAACCAAGTGTTACCTGCAACACTTCAAATATGCTTTTACTTACATACTTCCTCCTCCAGTAAACAGCCAAATTTAGTATGTATTTCAGCTTCATCAAGTTCACAGTTCAGTGAGAAATGCTAACAGTAACCTCATTTCTATAACAGTTTCTTCAGCGAATGAGCCTATACATCTGACACACGCCTCAGACACTAGGGGCATTAATTTACTGTTGCTGAACTCATAAAGCAAATCTTTTTAATATGATTTTCTTGTTTATTCTGGGTACATATTTCAGGGCTTCTATCCAAAGCATTTTCAACATACAGCTTTGCTTCCCCTCATTAAGCACAAAAGTTCCCCTCCTGGTACAGGCTCATCCGTTTTCTTCTGAGGCTGTACTGTTCATAGATCAAAACACAAAGACAGTTTCAAGGCTCTGAAGGTTTGGGGATTCAGTTCTTCTCATTATCCAAGAGTGGAAGAATGACTTCATATTTGTTCAAAGATTTCAATGTTATGGTTTTGCTGGTTGAAAAGCCATGAAAATGTTTTTAGGATACAACTGATAGATGTAATGATATATGCTTTCCTGACTTTAAAGGACACTCTTTTTTTTACTTCAGCATTTTCTTTCACTGGCCTTCAGAAGAAGATGAAGGAGGCAGTTCCTCTTACTAGCTGCTGCTGCTGGGATTTTGATACGTTTACACTCATGTCAGTGAAGATAAATGCTACCTGATAAAAGATGTTCTTATATCAGTAATCTAGAAGCATCTTTAAGAAAGAGGTCTGCGATGTACTGAACATGAAAATGCATCCACATTCAAACAGTCATGCATACTTTCCATTCAACATGATAGACAAGGAAAAAGAATATCTTACTATCCTAACTTCTGAAGATGTATTTTTAAGAACCAGAATATATTATCTAGCTAATAGTTCAGTATTTGCTATTTAAGTCCATTATATTATTTTCATTTGTTTCTGATGCCGATTTTAATCTATTTTGTGTTTCCAACACATAGCATAGAGGAATGTACAAAAGATAAATTCTCCTTCCAGAAACATGATAGATTATCACGACATAATTAAAGAATGTTATCCAAATCGCTAGTGTCACTAAGCCTTGCCTTTAGCAGCATTCATGATTAAAGAGTAGCACAGTATCTTGAGTAAATTTCTTCCAGTCACTGCAAAAGTAAGCTTTATATAGTAACAGTTAAACAATTGAAAAGAGGAAAATTAAAGAGAGAATTTAAAAGTATAAGACTACTTTAGAAGTAGTACGTTTCAATTATTTTGTTTTTGTTGCTATTTCAAATGTACAGTAATGAAGGGAAAACAGCACCTACCTTTTAAATCTGTACCTCGGTTAGCTACTGATATTACTACACATTTTTAAATGTCCTTACAATACAAGATATGGATGATGCTCCATAATCGCACAGCTCTAAGGGAAGGTGCAAATATGTTGTCTTTTCCTTTACTAGCAGAGGAGCTCTCCGAGTAGTTCACTTGTAGGCACGAAGAGCAAGATTGGAGGAAACTGCAGAATGGGGTCTTCACCCACACGAAAAGATTTGCCTGTGACCAGTTTTTCAAAATAGACCCATTTTGTGTGCAAATCACTTTCCCCTTTCGGTGTGGACGGGAAGCACTGTAGCCAGTTCCATTACCTATTGGATTTTTCACTGAAAGCTTCATGTCTGTTCCTTCTTTTGCAGTTGCACACAGTTCTGCTTGAATGAAGAGGCTGTACAACAGCAACTACCTCTCATCCCGAAACACTATGATTATTTGGGTGATAGTATGCTCAGCCTAATAAACACTGCTGAGAGACTGAGCCTATTAACTTGAACAAAGTCCTACATTAGCACGGTCAATGTAGCATTTGACCAAGAGCTTGTTTTCTGTCTGTTTGTGTCTATGAAATCTCTACATCTCCCAGGTACTGAGCTGTTTAGCCACCCTTCTACAGCCTGGGGAGTGCTCACTCCTGCTTATCTAAATCACTTCAATACAAACAGATGGCTTCAGCGCACTTCCCAGTCTTGAATAAATTCATTCCGATACTTTGCTGTTAGATAGGCCAAAGCTCTGTGATATGACCAAAGGCACGTCTGCACGGCACAGTGTGCTGTGGTGCAGATACACGCACGCTAGCTGTGTCCGAAACGCCTTTTGAACCAGAAGAGGTAAGCTGACTCAGTGCGCCTCTCAGTGTGATTGAATTAGTCATGGCTATTACTTCTCAAATGCAGCTCTACTGCTTTGGGGACCATGGCATATACTGCTTCATGGCGTCGTACTGAGTCATATACACAGACATGAAAACCCTTCCAGACTTTTACAAGGCTCTGTTATTTGTGCTCTGTTCACATGATGGTGTCTCCCAGAGAGACATCCAAGAAATGAAGTTAAGCACAGTGATGCTCTGCTGTCACAACTAGTGTTTAGTTTTTTTGAGAAGGGGAAAAAAAAAAAAAAAAAAAAAGCAAATTCCATAGTTACATTAAGCATTCCTAAGTGGTATTTATAATGAAGTATCATTCCCAGTATGAGCAAGGAGGAAATTTCAGATTTTAAAGTAACTTTTCTATCAAAAACGCGGGTGCTTACATTAAGTGCCCCTTAGGTCTTAGCACCCCAAACATGTTTGGGGACACTTGTCAAGCTGGTAAGGAAGGAGAAAACTATTCCTCAGTTTGAACTTCTTTTCTCAATGAATCAAGGAGTTTAAAATTATTTTTGGCTATGGCGTTGTTTTTAGACTCTGCCTTAACTAAGTCCCAAAAACTCAGCGAAGAAGTCTGAATATCAGCATTGTGACTGAAATGATTGTGAAAGAATTTCTGAAGGTTAACTCCAAAATTAAGGGTACAAGCTAAAACTAGTATTTCATTTTTCATTCTGAAGCATACATATTTTGGGGGGGTTGCTGATTTTGTTTATTTATTTTTGCTTTTTTCTTTTAGAACAATATTTATTATTCATTTTTTATTGTTCAGATTGATCAAGACACAGAAATAGTATGAGACAAGAAAATAAAACGAGAATAAAATGCAGATCTTTACCCTTGAGGAGATCCAAAATCCTCCTTTTGCAATCCTGACATTTCATTCATATAAACTTTATGGGTGGCAAGAATTAAACCTTGTTTGTTTTCGGCACTGTAGCTGCAAGAACAGTTATTGCCGTGAATACATTAATTGTACTCTCCAGTTCACTTCCAGAGATTGAGAGCAGATAACACTGTGGCATAACATAAACTTCTTGTGTATGTATAAAAAAAGAAGTTTCCTTTCTTGTGTGTTTGAGCATTTCACAGATACAGAGAATACAATGTATTCCACTTTTCATAGGGCATAAGCCACAAATACTTGTGGTATTATTTTGCCTAAACCTTGCCATATTATTACTGCTTCCAAGCATGCAGAAATCTGATGAAATTTTAAAAACGAAGGTCTGACTCTCCTGACATTTGTATTATGCAAGTCTTTAGTACAGTGCAAACATATAACTGTATACTGTTGTGATAACATCTGTGCAAGTACACTTGTGCAAAATGTCTAATCTTCCAGGATACAAATGTAAATATGCTTCAAACAGCAAAACAGAAGCTGTTGCCTTCTTTTAGGTCCATTTCAAAACTTCATAACAACTATTTTATACACTGGAAAAACAGAAGAGTGTTTTTGAGATCAATATATTAACACCTACATTTTCTGCTTGGACAGGCCTTTAATATGGAATCTCTGTGTCCGATGAAGACAATTCTATGCTATATCTTACATTTTTACTGTCCTCTTAAGTATTTTTAAAGCATCCTAAATATATGTAAATATTCTATTTTACATTGAAATGACACATCTCAGGTAGCTGTAGAGTTCTGAGACTGAAAGACAAGCAGAGGAATAAATCCAAAGTGTCCACTATGTTAATATTCATTACTATTACATTATGCAATTTATTAAAAATAAAAACAAAAACACCATTGAGTAAAATATTGATAAAATAAGTTTGAATTGGGAAACAAGCTTCCATATTAACTTCGTAAGAAGTGTTAAGGTAAACACATGAACTTTTACAGAAAATAATGATCCTAAATAGGAAAACTTCAGGACAAAGCTTACTTGGATTAAGGTATGTTGAAAGATGCATATAAAAATTTTGATCCTTTAATTACTAACAGCACAGTTTAGTGAAATGCCACTAAAATTGAACTAAAAAATACACCAAATAATTTAACATCAAAAATCACACGAGCCCCTCTTCTTTCTCCAATAATAATATGATATGGATCAGAGAAATTTTCAGCATGGGGTACATTTAAGAAATCTTACAGATGAATAACTATGTGTTTTGGGAGACAGAGACAGTGCCTAAAGACAAACAGATGTGCTGTACAGTACATTTTAATTATTGATAAACACTTTGAATATAAATGAAGTTATTGTCAAAACTGACTCACAGTTGGCTAACGTGAGTACTTTCAAGGAATTTAAAATATTGCTACACTTGAATATATATATATATATATATATACACACACTCATATATATGCATATATATATATACATATATAATTTGAACTTTATATATGTATAGAATATACCCTAGCTAGTAATAAAGCTGAGAGTGAAATCTTGATGATCGCTTTATCATTTCTATTTTATGTAACTTTTACATACTGAAGGTTTTATAAAAAACTTTGTGATATTTTAAAATACTTAAAATAGATGCGACTGCTAAACTGTAAGCATTACCCTAGCATTTTATTCTAGATTACTGTTTATGTGTGAATATACTATGGAACTTGCACAGAAGTTCAGTGCTAGAGTTAGAACATTGTATGGAATTTGCTAATGTATTACGTAAAAATGCTCATTAAGAAGGAGATAGCTTGATTTAAAAATTATAACTGGTATATTTTGCTAACATATTCTCATCCTCATCAAAGTGTAGCTGAAGATGGCTGCTATCAGATCCTGCAAATCAAAGATTGATTAGAATGTCATTTCTGTCAAACGTAATAAGGACCAAAGAAATGTGTTTCTGTGTCTAAAAAACTTGTAAAATTAATAACTTGATTTGTCATATTATATTTAATGATATTGCATTCTAGACTAAAAAATTTCTTGCTTCTATTATTTTTCCATGTTGTAAATATGAGCAGACTTAGTGAATAAAGCACACTGGAAAAGTAAGTTTTTATAATCTGTGGACTTCAGTCACTTCCATGTATTGCCAAAACTGAATGGAGATCACAATTGTGAAATACATAAAAATCAGTTTGTATCTTCTACCTGCTGCATACAGGACAGGAGATGCATTTTTCCTTCTTTGAACAATCATGCCATATAGTTTTCTGTATGTATATGTGTGTTTGGTCAATAACAGCTCCTTGTAAGCCTTACATTTCTCTCTTGAAAAAGCAACATCTAACATCTAAAAACATCTTCTCTTCCAATCATTCACATCAAATATTAATAGATCACCAAAGTTGGCATATTATTTTTACTTTTGCTGTCAATACTGCTTGGACATTTTCCCCACTGCATATACAAACTGCCTATCTTATACTATTTAATCACCCTTGGCAGCAAGATATAGCTCCCATTAGGTGATAATTTACAGCTTGTACACACTTCTTTGTTAGACATTGGAATCACAGCCTTCAGAGCAATGCATTTTTAACAAGGCCTGAAGGCAAGACTAACAAATTAAGTTACTCTTTGGTCTGGATGGCCTTAATAAAAGCAAATAGTGTTACAAGCTAAGTTGTCAGCAGAAGCTTCTTCTCTTCTACATTTCTTTTTCTCATGCTCTATGTGGTGCTATACAAAAGGGCATAAAACAAAATATACACAGGCCAGCAAAGACTTTGCCTATGGTCAAAGAGGCCTGTAACTTTTCCTATCCTAAGCATACTCTCTGATAGATATGCACTTTTAAATTGATATACCATTACACAAATACACAAATACCAAAAAAAAAAAAAAAAAAAAAAAAAAAAAAAAAAAAAAAAGTGAACATCCAGTGATATCACTGCGAGGTAAAAATCACTTTGTTTAACACACAGTATGCAGCCCCGTTGTATAATAGAATGGATCACATTTTAGCTAACACAGCATTATAGAAATGCTTTCTTTGTTCATGATAGACAATTTTTGAAATAGTTTGATTATATATGTGTGAATAAAAATTCAAAATTGAAAAGCGCTGTGCTACCAGAGTGGAAGGCATTCAACACCTTCCAGGCTTGCACTTTTAACATAATTGTAGTAGATTACAGGGTTTAAAAGCAAATCTGTTGTTGATTTTCCGAAAGCAATTAATTTTTATCACTATTCTCAATTAGTCATTCACAGCAAGAAAATGTAGCAGAGAAATAGAGGATCAAATCAGTTCATGAAATTTCTTTCCACTGGTAAACAGGACTAATTGTCAGGAAATTGTAGGTGTCATTTCCTGCACGCGGCAGAGATGTCAGCATGGCTGAACATGCTTGGTGCGGAGATGACTCCCGGGGGTGCCCACCTTGCCACAGTGCTCAGTGCCGGTCACCATCCCCCTGCTGACACTGTTCAAAATAACCAACCTGCTTTTTTTTTTTTTTTTTTTTTTTCTCCTCTGAAGTGGATCACTTCAAATCAGCTACACTCCTGGGCATTAATAATTCATTGATTTCACTTCTGTGTCTCTGACATTGTCCAGGAAGAAAGACTCTGAGGGAAGATGAAATAGTAACTGGCAATGATAGCTGTTAGTTGTTATTTTATATCTTGAGGTCTCAGATCACTTTTTATTTACCACCCCTCCAACAAACAGCTGTCTAAAGCAATTGTGGGTGTTGTCATAGTCCACAAATAGCTGATCATTGTTCAGCCTGTGTCAGACTCTTTATCTTTGAAAGTGCTATTCCCCTTTATCATTTCACATAGTTTATTTCAAGTCTGCTAATATGAAAAAGTACAAATACGAACTTCCAAACTATATTCTCTTTGCCGTACTTCAGTTTGTATATTTATATCTTTTTATTTCTTGTCAGCTTGAGCACCCAATTACTGCTCTTTTTGATCTATAACCAGAAAAGAGCACTACTATTTCACCTCATTCACCAGTTAATATTTCAAAATGAAATGTCATCAGATTTTGGGTTTTGCCTTTCATTCTTTTCTTAGTAGCAAAGATCCTTATTAGAGCACTGAAATTTTAATTTTAGATTAAAATGTATGGTTATAAAACCCTGTGTCAATCTTTGTTTCTCCTTATTACTTTTGCTTCTTCTGGTACATTAATACAAATTCAAAATGACTGAAAAAATAAATCTTATACTTTATCTCAAAAATATCCTAGTGTGTACTGCCGCCATACATTCTAAAACATCTATCTTTTCACGTTATCCATTTATTCCTATTTGCTTTCTCCTGTGATTAATGATGCTGTCACCGGAAGCAGGTTAAACAGAACAAGAGTTCTGCCTGTATGCGATCTAAGCATCAACACATTTTTTCCAGTATATTTACTCATTTACAGCTAAATTCTGCAGTTCTCATGTCTTTAGTGCCAATATCATTTTACTTTACTGCCAATATTCATTTAGCAGTAGGTTTCATTCAAGAATGACCTATAGGTTTCAATCTCAAAATTAGAAGTTGTATGTGGCAAAGAAGTGAGAAGAGAGATATCTGCTATATGTGTCTGGTTTATAAATAGTACCCCAAAGCATACAGAAATCTAAAGAACTAATCATGATAGTCCTAATTATGAGGTGTAATTTTCATTTATATTTCTATGGAACAAACACTCATGAAATAGTAAAAGGGTAAATGCTAATGGGAATGGACAGTGAAAAGAATTCTCAAAGCGGGTCGAGCAATTCTGTTCTGTTCTTCAAAGAACAGTTATGATGAAACTTTATTTAATTTGGTAATCTTAAACTATAAGGAAAATCACACTGGAAAGAACTAGGAAATTTTAAGAGGATTTATGACATACAAAATTTTCTATTGCTGTATAAGTTTTTTTTCCATTCAGCTTTTTTATTATGAACTGTTTGTGACCCCATTTAAGGAACAGTTCACAAGAGATATTATCCTTGTCAGGATGAATTTGATTCAAGTGACAGTTGGTGTACACTGCACTGACTTTAGCTTCTCTGTTGAAAGAAGTTAGCTTTGTAGATTTACAGTCAAAGATTGAATCTAGCAGCTCACCATAAACTCAATTTATCATCAGACATTACCTTATCACGGTAGAAAAAAATATGCGGAAGGTTTCATTAATTCTTCGGCGCATGTGCCTCAATTCTAACGATATATGGCTTTGACATGAACATTTCACTGTGGACTGACTTTATTACCCACAGCTCACACGAACATATGCCTATAACTCCTACTAAAGACAAAAACAGCATCCCAGAACACTTTTGCCTGCTGTTTCTAACCTAAAACAGAAACTTCATTTCCTTACCTCATTAACTGAAAGGCAGATTTGCAATATATTCAAATCCCATAAAGCCAGAGTTAACTAGGATTCAAAAAACTCAGAAGTTCATAGACATAGAGTATTAACCAAATGTAGTTCCATAAACAACTCCTTGTCTGAATATTTTAGATAGAACATATATATTATCCAAGGGTGGCTGCTCTCTTTAACAGACATCCAGGGCTTGGGAAAGCCCTTAAGGAAAATTTAAGAGCATTTAAAACTTTCACATCATTGTAAGTTTCAGTTATTCATTTTGATCCAAAATATTATTCTATAAAGTAAGTTTAGTTAGGGTGGTTTTGTTCAATTAATAGGAAATAAAAAAGTTATGGAAGTAGATCTCTGAAATTGGGATTCAGCTAGATATTTTTGTGGCATAATATCATCTATCAAGCACAAGAACACCCAAGCACAGACTTCAGAAGAAGCAGAAGATCTTAAAACTTAACACATTTAGGCACATATTTATTCTTTATATATATATATATGCATATATCTATTTCTACAAACCTTACAAGCTCATATGTTAAAACACATATTAAATTTTCATTTCTTAATTTTATAAATTCAGCACCTATATAATGGCTTTTGTGCATTCATAACTAGTATCTGTTGGACGCTCTTGGGAGATTGTTAGGATATTGCATACTGCATCGGTATTTTAAAAAGTTTTAAAAAGACTTTTTTTCTGTGAGAATCATTGGAAACAAAGCATTACATTAATTTTATTAATCAGCAATTTCCTGAGAAAATATATTTCATCAGAAAAATTCTGATTATTGCCACCTATTTAGAGAATCTGAAGTTAAGCCAAGTAGGGATAGATACAACAGGTCCTACATTTCAGCAGTTCCACAGTAGGCGTGGGAGAGATTATGCTATTTTCAGCCAAAGAAAAAGATGGTAAGTGCTGATGTTTAAAATGGCTCTGATTTTTAAGTAAGTCACAGGCAATTAGGCATTAAGCTGACACTGCCATGCAATGGGTGTTTTTGAGAAAATGTCATCCCAAAACTCTGTGGCCATTAAGCAGACATATTCATCTTATTCAACAAGAAATGTGATTGTTTTCCCTCATAAATGCCATAGATTTCTTATCCCTAAGTGTTCAGAGATGTTACAAATTTTGATTTCAAGATGAGAAATTAATCTAGGTACCATTTGGTTGTCTGCTGGAAAAGAGTAGGAGATTCACATAGGAAGATTCAACCACCTTTTACTCAGCTATCAAGGTGATAATATTATTTTTTCAAATTGTAAATGGATTTCAATAGTAAAGTCTACTGGGAATATCACATAAGTCTTTTCACTCAAGTTGAAACACCATTCACTTTTTTTTTCCCCCAGTACCTACTTCCATGATTATCAAAAAGTCAATGCTTCAGCACAGATTCCAGCACTCTGCCTGAAAAGAATTTAGAGCTTCTGCTAAACTGATACCTTGTGGCTTTTCATAGGATATAATTCTCAGTGGACAGTGGGGCTCCTGAACACTGCAAACAACAAAACCTGTTGTATGAACTCATCATTTCACACAACACTAAAAAAGGAAAAAGAAAATTTTTGATCATATGACTGTTTACAGAATGCACATCTCTTGCTGTGTGTCAGTGAACCCAGAATCAGGTCCCTGTCATCATGTGAAGCATTACAGAAAACACACACAAACAAGACAAGGCATCTGCCTTGAAAGCTTTTTAAAATCAAGAAATAAAGTAATTAAATGTTAATTAAATCAAAAGCTTAGGTATGTTCTGCAACCTATGTTTACAGGAGAAATACTGAGCTATTTTCTCTTCCCTTGCAAGGAACTGGTGAAAATGGCAAGGCATTTCAAAAGACTTTATCTAAAGCAATACCCTAAACAAGGTTATTTTATCCCCCCTATCCCTTGCTATTTTTTACTTACAAGAAATAGCTATCTGTTACAGTTGGGGCCTCTTGACTGTTGAGATAAGTGTGATATGCAGGAGATATCTCTATCCTTTGCATCATACTTGTTTTAAGAAATCCTCTTATTAATTGCTCAATTATTTGTCATTATTGTACTCTATTACTTCTTTATCAGACTGGTTGGTCAAAGCACTATTAACATATATATATATATATGATTTAGATATCCATAAGGTGTCTGTTGTCCTCTCTCCATTGTTTATGACACTCTAAATTAGAACATACTTTTAGACCTTCATATATTTTTTCCTTCTATAGAATTACTGATAGAAATTTTCAAAAGTATAATTATACAGCTCTAAGACCGTAACACTACATTTAAAAGCATAAATGAGATATTGGCAGTGGCTATAGGAACCATACCACAGGAAAGAAGCATTCTAAACATTCTGTTTTGCACCTTTCACTTTTCTTTGAGGGCACAAGTCATAACAAAGCAGGGATAATATTAGTTTTCCCAAACCGGCAACTAAAGCAATTGATGGATGGTCTTATGGCTGAAGAAATACACTGGGATTCATGGATCATAAGTTCAGTTCCTGATTATAGCACACTCTACCTTTATAGTAAAAATTAACCAATTTGTGAGCAAATTCCTGTTCAGATGGAAACATTTTTGTCTATCTGGAATACTTAGACTGTCATTTCTTCAGTTGCTAACAGCTGCAGTACTGAATCACCCCAGCTTCCTTCTGAAACAAAGTAACAATGAAGGCAGTAATTTTGTTGTGGTTTGTAGGCTTATAAACTCAAATAGGAATAAAGAATTAAAGTATCTTAATATTCATTGCTTTCTCCAATATACTGCAGTGTGCCTTGACCAGCCCTGCATCATTATAACACAGCACAAATCTAAGTATACTAAAAAAGCCCTGATCAAATACCAACATTACAATAAACAAATCTAGCACACTCAGACTCAATATATACAGGTTATATAAACCTTTGAAAATAATTTGCAGCATACATAGAAAATATAAATAATTTATGAGAGGATCAGAGGTAGTTTACTGTTAAGAATAAGCTTAAATCTGCAACCTTAGAAAAGACATTAAGAGTCAGCTGATAGTCCCCCCCTTTTTTTTTTTTCTTTTGTCCCATGAAACACCTGAATTCCAGCTATTGCCGTCTTTAGCAAATGCTGCCAGACTCCAGAATCCTTTAAAGAAATTTCTCCTGCTTCCTTACATGAGTGAGTGTTGCATGATTTTTTTTTCACTTTCAGCTGAACTGGGCTGCAAATTAGTCACCTCTAGCTTGCATTCATAGTCCTCTATCACTAAGTGGAAATGAGAAGTAGGAAGCTCTTACTTTCTCCTTATCTGTGAGCCAGGGAAAGGCAGTATTACAGTCTCCTCCCTACTTTGCCTTCTTCCTTATGAAAAGCTACAGAAATCAGCGCAAAGTCACACATTGGTCATGGCTTTTCAAGGGTGATAGGAGAGATTGGAGAGGAAAAGGCTGTTTTTTGTTTCTGCTTCTCTGCGGCCAGCACCAAATGAGAATATCGTCTTTTTCAGTCTCAGTGGTGCGACAAAGTGAAGGGTGAAGCTTTTCACTTTTTTTTCAGGTTACATTTCGTGAATGGGAAATGTTGGGATAAGCTTTCACAATTACAGATTACTACCAGCAAAGCCTACAAAGTGCATCTGAAGTTACAGTAGTCAATCATTATTTGTTCATGTACTGCCTAATGGGTCTTTTGGGGTCCTGTTTGGTTTGTTCTCCTTAAATTTTACCTCACAATTTTTGAAAAAAAAAAAAATGTTTTGAAGACGTGCTCTAGAATTAAGTTAATCTAAATCTCACAGAGGTTTAACTTCGTGTCAGTTATATCTAATAGCAAATCACAGAATTTTCAGTTCTCAGAATCTAGCTAAGCTGCCCGTAACGTAACTACTTCTAGTGGGAACATTACCATTTTAAGAGCAGTCAGTGGTTTTCAGATCAAAACTTAATGTGTTTCCAGGAAAATCTGATTGGTTTGGTAGGATTTGTTTGCAGTAGATGGAGACAGCTTTTGAAGACACAAAGCCTTACACACATTCTTATGTGCTTGGCAGAGAGCAGGCACATAGAGATGCTATCAGCAACAGAGGAAACACTTTTCTTATACCAGTATATTTAATTTTAAGCACTGACAGGACTATTTTCTTCCACAGCCAGAGGAATACATGAGAAGTAAAGGGCAGAATATACACAAGACTATATTACTATCTGTCTAAGGGCTGCAGCTACTGTATCTTTCTTTCACAAAAAGCCCATAAATTTCCGAAGCTGTCTACAGTAATAGTTGTCTTATGCTTTAAAGATGCAATGTATGTCTTAAACTTTGAACGACAAACTATTTACGAAAATTGCTCTTAGTGATATTATACAACTACCCAGGAAAATCAGAAACATTCTTGGAAAAGCCAATCCATTTTGGATGATTTTTGACACTCTAACTTGCAAAAGAAAAATAAATAAATAAATAAATAAAAGGAATCAGGTGAAAAGTAAATATTTTTTAAAGCAATAAAATAAGAATCATAGTCTCCTGGATAAAGCTCTCTGAGGGCTAGAGTGTTAAAGTCACTTACAAGAGTATCTTCAGATAACTAACAGAAGAATATTAACTATTCTGAAAAGTTAGGCTTACTTAGAAAAATGCTCTAATGAAAATACAAACTTTTCAGAAAATAAGTGTTAGTTTTAAAGGAGAATAAAACCTGAAGAAATCATAAATTCTCAGCTTAGTTCTCAAAAGCTTCAAGAGTAGCAACCAGGAAAGCAAGATTGACAAAAGTGTATTTGAATATCAAAAAATTATTCAAGCTACTGAATTAAAGAAATACTTATACACCCTATCTCTGAATAAAGATCCACATTTAAAGAAAATTCATCCAGATGTTAATTCTTGAGATGATCTCCATCCTTTTAATACATGGAAATGTTGATGTAATCTTTAACCACTCAGGATTTTGTAACAGAACCACTTTTTTTTTTTTTTTTTTTTTTTTCCCATCTGCGATGAATCAAACTTATCACAGCAATTCACAAGCCAATTAAATATTTTAATCTTTTTTTAAAAAATGCATATTTATACTTTTCCCTCATCCTGTTCATTTTAAAAGGAAGAGATAAATACAAGTAAATACGTACTGCAATATCTCAAAATTAAAAAAAAAAAAAAAAAACGCACAAAACTGAAAGTTACGCATTCTCACCGACAGTAGCATTACCTCTGTAGAAATGCTATAGGTGCTTCATACTAACAGTGAAAACTTTCCTATTACCTAAGAATCATAATGATAACATAATTCAGTCAATTAGCCAAAGTTGTGATTGCAATAGGAAGTAAAATGTTCAAATTTTGAATTTGAACCATCTAGTAAAAGAACTCAGGTAGTGGTTATAATTTTCCATTTCCACTTTCCACATACATTCTTGTAAAAGTTGTTTCTGAATAATAAGTTTTTTTCTGAGTTGTTTCTAAATAAATGAAATTTTGGAAGAAAGCAGAGATGATTCATGTGATTATTATTTCATCATAAATTTATATAAAAAAATTCATTTATGACAAAGTTTCAAGGTGAGAACCAAGGACTTTTCAACTCTAAACAAGCAACAATATTTTCCAGATTGGAGAAGTCATATATGATATCTAACAATCATATGTTCCTATCTGCAGAGTAAAGGTCCTTGTAGGTTCTACAAAAAATGATAAATGAGATCCACATACAGCCTGAAATTGTTCAGTAGAAGCAATTAAAGAATAAATATACCTATATTTTTCCAAGAATATCTTCAGATAACTAAGCAGGAAGATCCCTGCTGTAGACAGACCACCTAGGAAGAGAATTGTAAGCCTCAGAGGATTTTAAGTTAGGCCAGAACTTCTACAGAAAATCTTCTGCAAAGAGTTTAAAAAGATTCTTGTGATTGCTTATCCTTTTCTAATTGTATCTTGAAGGTAAGATTGAGAAGGAGGCACCTACTTTGACTTCAAGAGATCTTTATGTTTTCAATGTGCTTTTAAAGAAACAGTTTGCATACAGGATGGCATGTGTATTATTTTTTGTTGCTAAAAAAAAATTCTTGTATGTTCTATAATGAAATACAGGAATATATGGGAGGTGGTAGAGGATGAGTTCAACAGATGATCCAGTGACATATGGATACCCAGAGAATAGAAAATTCAATAAAATATATTGGGAAATTTATTACTAATTTACTTCCTAAATACTAAGTAAATTCAGCTCCAGTATGACCTATTAACACAAATGAGCTCCTTCTTTGACTAAAAATGTTCATAAGAAAGATTGTCAATTTAATAGCTGCTTAAAATAATTTCCATTATGACTATAACCAAAACCTACACTAAATGTTTAATTAACTACAGAAGCAGTCAATTAAAAATACGAAATTAAAGTTACCCTCTCCCATAAATGTGATCCTGTTTTTATAAGCTACATGATGTAGTTAATGATTATAATCTGCTCTTGCTTTAGCCATGACATTTATAAAGTACACTTGAGATCATATGCAACACATATTAATTAGTACTATTCACTATTATTGTTATATATATAAGCTATTCAGTTCCATGTAAAAACAGATTTTTATATATATTATTTTATATAGGCTTGCTTTCAGTGGCTTATTGTTTAATTTGCAGAAACTAGTTTTGATAAGTAGGATAATAATTTATTTGCAATTCTATTCCTTGCACTTCACAAGCTGAACTCAGAAACTGTTTTAAAAATAGAACAAAATTCTTGATGGCACAGACTCAGTTATAGCAAACAAACTTTCTGAGAATTGACTTTCAGAAGAGAAGGTTTTTTTTTTTCTTAAATAACTCAAAAAGTTTTCAAAAAGTGCTTTAAGAAGTTCTCAAAAAATGGAGAAAAAAATGTAGCCATATGCATGTGGATCAGAATCAAAAGAAAGGAAAAGTTAGTAAATTTTAGTAATTGTTTGTCAAATACAAAGGTGGGGAGAAGAAAGCTATATAAAACAAACCTCTTTTAAATATAAATCGAAGTACTGGGGAAATGTTTCTATCTAAACCTACAAGGTTTAGATAATAAGCCTCTTTGGAGGCTTATTAGTGGTAAAAGGATTCGTTCAGCAGTGTGCACAAGCTCCACTATGAAACACTGTACTTAAAAAATTTATGTCCTGAAATATTTTAAATATATTTAAGGGTCAAGCACTACACTCAATCTTCAGTTCATTATTTTAACAGATTATCTCTTTCATGACTCTTTGACAGTGTCTTTCATACACTCCACTTTAGTAAGAGCAGCAACAACCTTTGTGAATCTTACCTAAATAACCACTCATGCATATTTTTATGAAAGACAAGCATCTGCTGGTAAAGAGAGTTTTTGGATGCATTGCTTCTTATTTTAGTCAGTTGTTGAAACTAATATTACAAATGTAAACAGTACTCAGCTACTGGATTAACGGAAACAATATAAAGTAAAAAAAGAAAAAAGTCAAAGTCATGTATTTGCAGCAGAAACTTCCAAATAATGAATGCTCATCAACTTAATTTATGTGGGACCAGGAATAACAGAATATAATCTCTTTGCCATTTCCATACCAGAGAGAATGACGTAAATGACCCATATATATGTTTTGTTTTATTTTATTTTGTTTTTATCACACAAGTTTTAAAGCATGGAACAAAGGGATCTCTATCTTGCTCACAGTTTTCACCAGAATGGTTGAATGGCAAAAATCGTAGGTCACAAATGAGCCATTCTGTCTTTAAACTCACCACCTGTGAAAGTCCCTGTATCCCAATATGTGAATCCTGCTTTGGGGAGTTTGAAAAACACTGTTTTTAAAAGGAGACACAAGGGAAACTCACATAATATTATGAAAATAATGGTTGCTCACAGTGCAATATCTGTGCTTCCATGTAGTCAAGTTTCCATGTGACTACATCAGGTTTAAATTATAATAATACTTAGTGTTAATGTTAGTTCTATGAAGATGGCTGTGACTCAAATATTAAAGAAGTAAATGAACACTAGACAAAATACAGGATTGTGAGAACTTGTACAACATGTGCATTAATATATTTTGAATAATTAAGTCAATCTTCCATTAGTTTAATTAAATTTTTTACACCTTCCTGATTAGACAGCTAGTTTAATGACTTCTTCCACACTTCGAGCTGTGAAGTGTGTTTATATTAAAGTTCTGTAAGGAGAAATAAAGCATAAATCTGAAGAACACCTCTCAGGCAGAATAAAAGAAGAGTTGTCACGTATAACCTGCAGGAGGGAAAAAAAAAAAAAAAAGCAAACAACTGAAGCTTTGCATAATTTATATCAAGTATAAACATAGTGTATTTTTTATTAAATTGTACAATTTCAAATTAAAATATTAAAGAAATATTTAATGGACCAGTGTAAAAACAGTCACATTTAAACTAATTTATGAAATATATCCCACTTATGTATCAGTGATTCATACTGTTAAAGAGTAAAATGATGCAGTACATTTAGAGATTTTCTGATGTGTGCAGACGAAGATGATTTTTTAAATGTTATCAGGACTCCAATTTACCACAGGGCATAAAATGTACACCTTTAGAAAGCAGTTACTCCAATAAAATAATATCTCAGAGATCTCTCTGGAAAACAACGTTGTAATGAAATAAATGATAGCTACCAATGCATTCTCAACAGACTGAAAACAAAGACATGAGTTCAGGTTTACTAAAAGAGGCAGTTTTGAGCAGCCTATTGAGTTATACACAATAAAATGAGTAAGAGTGTAGCTTTTGTAAATAGAATACATGCCTCACAAATTTAATAGACTGCTCTGAAAGGGTCAATAAACATGTAGACAAGAGAGAGATCTAGTCAATACAAGCTATTCGTACTTCCAAAAGGTATTCAACAAAGTCTTTACTAATAGGTCTTGGAGAAAGTAAGATGCCACAGGATAAGATGGAAGGCCTTTATACAAATAAACAATTGGTCAAAGAAAGATAATACAGAAGCCATGGCCATTTTTAACTGCCACCATGACTGTGTTCAAGCTGTGTTTTTTTTGTTGTTTTTTTTTTTTTTTTTTAAAAAAAGATTTTCAAAAGGGAGTTAAATGCACAAAGAAGACTGCTGCTATTGAAGACAGGACCTGAGCTACATAAGAATCTCAAGAACCAAGGGACCTGATAAAAACAAGAAATTTTATTTTTCATGCACAAATGTAAAATGGTACGGATGGTGGGGAAAAGATGTACAAATAATGAGCTAACTACTACTATTCAGGAATAAGACCTCTGTGTTACTATAGAATTTCTATGAAAATATCATCTCACTGCCCAGTGGTGGTCAAGAAAGCACACAGAGTAGTAAAAATTATTAGGAAAGGGAGACTGAATAAAATATACAACATGCTAATGCCACTGTATAAAACTGTGACAAATACACTTCTCAAATAAATGGTGAAAAAGTGGGTGGATATTTTGAGGAAGTGCCAGTAATAAGCCTGGGTTTTCCTCCTGGTTTTCTCCAGATGACTACATCAGATATCATCCTCACTGATTTCTCTTGAAGGTCAGGCACTACCCTGATCATAACAGAACCTCACAGCCCACTGCAGGAAAAGGAGTGGGAGGCTAGGGAAACAAACAGAAGAAATCAAATGTTTATGGGAATGAAATGAAAGGAAGATGTGTAAAATTGAAAGAATAAACAGGACTCAGGACTGAGGGATCTTTTAACTGTCTAACCAGGTATGGAACACAGCAGCTCTTCTTTTTCTAGGCCCCATAAATAGTGATTGCCTATTCTATGTATCAAATCAGGTAAGATTCTATAGGAAAAAAACATAGTGTTGAAGTATGTAATTAAATGACTACACAGTGCACACATACTAGGAGAAAAATAAGATATTGCCAGCAATCTCATTTTTCTTACTTCCTTTACTGTTTAATCTTTCAAACTTAACAATATTCTTTAAATATAGATTTGCTTATTCTTTCCCACGTGTGATAATCTTTGCACCATTTCCTATTAGCCAACACTTACAAATTAGCTTGATTATGCGAGGGGTAAAATACATAGAAAAAGGAAAAAAAAAAAAAAAAAAAAGTAACTGCTGCTTGCAACCAACAATCTCTTGCAAGAATAGCTGTAATCACCAAAAAGCTGAATGTGTTGTAGGACAGTGTTGTGTGACTACAGCTCTGTGCTGCAATTTGAAATGCCCTAGGTCATCTGGGAGGTCTCAGATCATCTGCGTTGGTATCAAAGATATGATACATAATTATGGGACACTCATGCTTTTCTAGTGTTGCAAAATAACTTTAGATCATCTGAAATGACCCATTTATTAATATTTAGATCACAAATTCCCACTCCACATGTCCAAAACTAAATATATCTATCTGCCAATTAAAGTAACATTCAGGAATGCAGCATGCAGGTCAATACAGATCACAAGCATTTGCTATTTCAGCCTGTTGATATGCTGTTCTTCTTAATGGCAAATTCACTCACAGTTGGTCCCTCCTTCCTACTTCCATCACATATTTCTGTACAATAGACTTTGGCTCTCAGAGGACCCATACATAGCCAGCTCTGTTAATGCTGGGAAAGGACAGCACTTACTGTTTTGCTGAATAGTGTAACATTCTCATAAAACCTGATAAAAATCACCACAGGCAAAGAAAAACAAACCAGCTGTCAAGTGGAAATAAAATGCACTTGTTTATGATTTTGAAAATTTAATTTTCCCACTTAAGACCTTGCCTATATTTTTTTTTCTACAAAGCATATACATAGCCACTGGAAATGGCCTTTCTTTTTACTTGTTTGACTTGGATGAATAGCTTATCCCTTGACATCTCTAAGTTACTACAGTACAGTATTTCTAGAAGGACTGACACTATATCCTTCTGTAGAAAGACTGACACTACATATCACTAATAATTTAAAATTCCCAAGGAAAATTAAGTAATCTATAAACTGCTGTAACTAGAGAGAAAAAAAAAAGAATTATGAGAATAAGAAAATTTTAAGATATTATGAGGCCTGAATCAATGCTATTATTAACATGAGTGCAAAATGTTGGTAAGATTCAAGATGATCTATTTCATACTTTTATAAACAGTCTTAGCTATTTTTCCATGTTTGTATTAACTAGAGACACTACCATTATAAATGCACTGCATGCTGCAAGCTTAGTTTAAATTATGTCCTTGAATATAACTATTTTCAATCAAAACAGCAGCTAAAACTTGAGAAGAGAAAGCTTGGGTTAATCACAAAAAGCCACAATTGTGGGTTTATACTTTTTCAGTAAACTTCACTCTGTGGTATGGATGCTTTCTGAAACTTTTGCACTGTAAACTTCTGGAGAAGAAGACTCTCTGTTCAGAAACTCTACAGGTGACCTCTGATATCTAGACAACAAATTTCACAATATATCTAGATTTAGATATCTTCTCTATCAACTTACATACTATCAATTAACCCCTCTTGAGTGCTGAATATTTGTCTGAGACTAAACTGCCATTTTTACCTTAGTCACCAGGAGGCCAGCCATACTTCCAGACCCCCAGAGAAGACACAGTAAGGCAGACAGGAGAGGGGCTTCAACTTAAGAAGGCTTCTCAGGGTCGAGAACTGCCCAAGACTTAACAAAACCATCTTAACATTTGACAGGGCAATTGCTTATACATCTCTGAACTATCCCGTTTTCAAATACTACCACATTGTTCATGAAATGGGTTACAGCATTTCTCACACCTATTTCCTGTAGTCTCCTTGTAAGGAGGTTCCTGTAACCACCACGTTTTTGCACATAGCATCCAAGAGAATCATCCAAGTGAAATTACTGTATTCTGCACTCTGTCCATCTCTTTCAAACAAAAATAATGGAATACACTTGTTATGCCAAGATCTGAGGTCAAAAAAAACAAACAAACAAACAAAAAGTGAAGTATCTATCTAGTTAATGAATTTCTGATTTTTTCTATCCAGTCTGCACCCTGACTATCCCTTTTAAAGGGGAAAGAACTCTTGTTCCGGACACATTTTCTTTCTCGCAACTAGAACATTTAACCTTTTTGTACTCTTTTCACCTACCTTCCCTTCAGCTTACATTACCTTTCTGGCTGCAGACAGTTTAGAACACAGATACTTAACTGTCACATGATTTTAAGTTTCCCTACGATGACTGTAGGTTTTAGACACTAAGCCCACTTGGGCATACTCTATTTTAGTCTGAACATTTCTTAGCTAAGCATAAATTTGTATACCAGATGCCGCCTTATAATTAACACACTGGGATTTGGGAGCTGTAAATTTTTCTGGTTACAAACTTTCCATCAAAACGACATCTGTGATTTATGCTTCAAACTTGCTTTCAATACATTTACATAATCTGTTCGATATAAGCAGAGATCATACACTCTCCTTACGTGTTTAGAAATAGATTCCACAGAGAGAGTTAAGACCAAATCAAGGTATGGTTTAAGCTTTTATTTCACAGAGATAGACATTTTGAAACACCTATAATCACTGCTTCATAGGACAAAAATAAATTTTCCTTCTCCCCAAGGGAGAAGAAAAGTAGAATGCACTGTTCACTCAGGAAATACAGTTCCCAACAAAGGAAGTTCAGCAACTTAATAATTTAGAGCCTCTCTCTGACATCTGAACATTGCTTGCTATTTTGGATATCTCCATCTTTGGCTATGAGCACTGCAGGAAGTAGGCTCAGTTTGGGAAAGACTGGTAAAGTACAGCACAGGGTCCTTCTCTCCTCCAGTTTGCATTAGGACAATTTCTGTCTCCTATCTCTAGAGAAGGCAAGGATCTTCCCCAAAGCCAAGCAGACAAATCATGCCCAGGAAAAGGTTGCTTGGTGCTGCACAGAATCAAGTCAAAGTGTGACAAATCATCTGGGACACAGCAGACTAACCTGGGGTTCCTTACTCTCTCTTCTGCCCCTTCTTCTCTCCTAGTGGACACAGCAATAGCAGAAAGATGACCTAGGTCCTCCAAACGGGTTGCCCTGGACTCTATGGATTCTATCTGCCTAAACCAAAGAACCTTCAACTTTCACTAACGACACATTTCTCTGAGAAAATCAAAGTATAAATAATGATATTAGGGTTAATTCCATTACGCAAATACACTAGGAATTTTTTCCACTGATGGCTGGACCCACACTTACTAATAAGAACATTCCTACATAGGCTATCTCCATCCTGAGTACAGTACCTTAGCTATTGTCTCTAGATGTCTTAGGAAATAATCAAATATTAGGAGAACATTACTATATTAAAGGGGAATATGGGTTATTAAAAATTAAAATTGTTCAAGGCAATATAAGCACACTTGAAATATTAGGACGGAAAGTGTGCATATGTGGTTATCAAATATGATTGGAAAATAATACTTTCACAACCATAAGCAGGCTGCCTTTAATTAAAAAAATAATATTTTTTTAAAAAAAATATTGTAGGTCTCTTACATTCTGCTCCAAGCCAAATAATTCAATAAAATGAAATGAACTAAATGAGTTGCATGACACCAGATAAAGTATATGAAGGAACAACATTGCTTTTGTTTCTGAACAACCCTGTAGAAGGATCCTCCAATATTTCTTTTAAAAATATATTTTGATTAAAGCTTCCCAGCTGCCTGACATAATACTTTACAGTGAGTGCTATTTATTCTCCAAGATAAAGGCAACTGTAACTTCATATTTTTTATTTTTCCTAGAGAAGCTGTACAGTGCAGGATATGGGATAAATAAATAAAGAAAAAAATGCCTAGAATGAATCTTTGTTAGACACCTAGTTCATTAAGTTTGCTCATTTATCAGTTAAGTTCATTTATCAGTTCATATCAGTTAAGTTCATTTATCAGTTAGGGAAATACATCACAAACTAGGAATATATACATTTTTATATACACCGACATTTGTGCGTGCGCGCGCACACACACACACACACGCGCACACACACACACACACACACATTTGTCTCACTCCAGTGTGTACAGATACATAATTTTTAACATGAAAACATGAAAAGTGGAAGGATATTTTCTTCTCTTTTAAAAGCAGAGGTAAATATTTATTTACATTTGAACTAATGAATGTATATCTATCTGTGTGCATTTGTGTTAATTGATTGCTAGCCTAAGCAAGATACATGACAAACCTGATTTCTTTTTCTGGATAATTTTCAAGATTTTTTTTTTGACTAATATCATATAGGAAGAGGACATTAATGTGAAGAAACATTTTTTCTACTAGAAAAATTATCAAACACTTTGCTACAGCTAACATCCAATATATTTAAAATGACTGACTATTCAGAGTATTAATATACATTCTTATTTATTAAAAGTCAAAGGCAAATGCTGTAAGTGCAGGTCCCAGTTAGATTTTCGATAGAGAAACCCTGTAGTAGATCCGGACCTCGCTATCCATGGTCTTCACCAGGATTGTGGTGTGGCAAGGGGCAGGCAGCTACAGGCACAGTCACGTAGTGGTGTTTGGCCAAGGAACAGAGGCACTGGATACTTAAAAGAGACGTATGGCTTTTGAGGAGGCACACAGTCACTTATGACATTGCCGCACGCTGGTGCCAAGAGGGTTGGTGTGAGGAAGGGCTTGTTGTGTCCCACTTTGAGACAGGACTTGCCACGTCCTACCTTGAGACACGAACCCAGGGAGCGTTGCTGCTGTCACTGGTGCCAAACACTCCCACCTGTATTGTCGCTGAGTCCCAGCACTTCCCATCCACAACACTTAGAACCATCCAGGGGTGGTTCACTTTGCCTTTGCTCTGCAAACGCCATGGGTCTGGAGTCAGAACAGCTAGCAGAAGTTTGATCAAACATCCTTATCAAATCCAATACCTTTCTCTGGTAGTTTGTGCATATGCTTTCTCCTGACTTAACGGTACGCAATTAACTCTCTGAGAAGAATAAGAGCTGGCTTAAGATCATTAAAATTCAGTGTAGCTTTGCTTTACAATCAGCACATTAAAAATATACTAGGAATCAGCAATATTTAAGATTCAGCAAGCAGCATGGTGCAATTGCTTTCCTAGCTCCAATAATTAGGCTTTTTTATTAATACTTGTACATTAAAGGACCATTTGAAAGAATGGCCATGACCTCAGCTAATGGAAATGTGGCAAGTGTGTTGCTCTGCTACAAAAATACTTCATAATTTAGGCTAACCAACCTAGCTTCCCTGCTTCACCACAATTAACTTATAACTGTTCCAGAAGTTTATCTTTCTTCATATTGCTGAATATAACTCTATGCAACGGCACATTTTCATAGAATATAAAAGTCTCTCATTATAAATAGAGTGAAAATAAATTTGAGATCATAAAAAAACACAGAAATACATGCTTTATTTCTTTCTTTTGTTTGCTCAAAAAAACACTAGATAAATAATATAGTACAATGTATGACCAATAACACTATGAAAACAAACAAACAAAAAACCCTCTCAGTTCTACTAATTCTAAAACTATATATATATTTTTTTTTTTTCTGTAACTATGGAAGGAATTTAAAAGGCCATTTTAAAACCTTCAATAATTTATTTTTCCTCAATAGCTCTGGAGAAAGGGAAATAAAAGAAAACTTTCATTTCAACTTATCACATGTTAGAAAGGCCAAGCAATTAGCAAAATGCTATTAATGCTGAACTTCAAAATAATATAAATTAATAAATAAATAAATACGCATCTTAATATTTTCAAGGCACTAGAAGAAATCTTGGTTACTGCAATAGCCTGCCTCCAAAGTATTGTACAGATCTGAAGATTAAGGCAATTCTTTTGCCTGGTAGAAGCCAGTAAACACTACAGAGATTTCCATGAGAGGAAGTAGATACAGATAGATATTAAGAAGAGAGGTCTTAAGGTAGGAAAAGGCAGTGCTCCTTATTCAGTGGTTCGTTTGAGTAGCAAGGTGGTGAGGACTGGTTAAAACTATATCTTTCAGTCACTCAGTCTGTAGCTACAGCTTTTTTTAAAAAAAAAAATATATATTATTAGGAACTTCTCAGGATACGTGGTATACTTCTTTGGGCTGTTACTTTGTCTTCTGTTGCATAGGAGTGAATAGCGATGTGGTTAAAAAGTCTTAAAAAATAAACATAGCTAAGTGGACCAACTAGATCTGATCTTAAAATGTATTCAAAGTGTTTGAGGAAGCTGCCTCATATATATGTGTCAAAGCTGTTTGCCCACTTTGAGATGTTACCATTTTCCACACTTCTACAACATACTGTCTGCAGATCTTGAAAATCCTCCCACGCTAAAATCTATACATGTAAAGCAAACCTGTAGACATCCAGTTTTGCCTTGCCCTGGTTTTCAGAACCTACAGAACCTGAAGTTGCTCGGAGACCACTAGAGCACATTAATAAAAGTAGCATGCCACTACAAGGTACCTTTAAAAGAGGATATATTTCAGGCCATTCAATTACAACTTAGAAAAAAAAAAAAAAAAAATTCTTCTCCAAAGCAACCCTTCAGATGTAACATCAAAATGAATTACCTCACTGAGTGTAACTTTATAGGAGATACACAAGTAATATTTACTTATGTCTGAAGTTTAAAGAGACCACCAAGAACATTTCAGTATCTTCGTTTTGTATTTGCTACCATACTAGAGAAGGATTCTTTTATCTATTTCTAAAAATAGCTATGAGCACATCCATATACAACTGTATAATATAGAGAATATATATTCAAAAGCACTTTTAACTTCTCTAGGTATGCAATCTTGGTTGACTCCTAAAAACATAGGCATTATTATTTGAGCTAATAAATTTACATATTATATATTTCTCAAAAAAAATAAAAATAAAGCCTCAGTGCAAGAGGACTCAAGAAGATTCTAACACAGAACTGATATATTTGGATAAGAGGTAAAAAAGCAGATGTGCCTTATGAGAGCAACATTTAATCAAGTTCGGATAGAATGGTTTGCAGTCACATTTGCAGCGTTCAGAGCATTTACAACCTAGTTGAAGACCAAAGACAAAGTTATGCTACTCTGTAAAACTAAATGCCACTGTGGAAAAAAAAGGTATGGAGAGGGGGAAGGGAAAAGTGTGGAAACAGTAGCTGAAAATTAGTCTAGCCAGCATGCTGTTATTCAGACATTCTGTCAAGTGAGATATATCCTCGCAAGCTGCTCAGTTCCCAAAGTAACATAACAATTTCAACCGGTAATACATAATAACAGGTAACTAAAAATTATGTCTTACATATTGTTGTAATCATATCCATGAGTTTGTGTCAGGGAATGAAGTGACTGAAATATAAGTAGCACTTATATTTTAAAACAACTACTTATGAGAGAAATCCTTGCTTGTAGAAATATGTTTGTACTTTAAAGTTCTCTGAAAAGGCAAAGTCAATACATCAGTGCCCATGTGTCACACTGCTAAATCAATTTAAACGACCACTTTGTTATATTCTTCTGTGGTCGAGGCAAGTGACTGACACAAACCAAGGTACCATCAGAAAAACAACGCATCCCTCTCTGTTAATTGATTTGTGAATAGTCACATTTATCTTTTTAGACCATGCAGAATAAGCATAGATTTTTCTAGGAACCTGAAGATAAGGCAAAGCATTTTTTCTTGTAACTACATAAGCAAGTGATTTTTGGAAACTATATAAGCAAGTGATTTTTGGAGAAGTTTGCAAAAAAATGAAAAATGAACTAATAATTCCTCATACAAATTTCTGAGTAGAATCAATACAAGTAGTTTCTTTTCACCTTTATCTTTGTATAGTAGGATATGAATTCCAGGGTTATGTACAAAATATTTAAGACTTCCATGCTCAAAACACAATGTTTTAATCAAATAGTAAATGCAAAACTCCCAGAAAAACAGGCTTGTATCAATATGCTAAAAATCCTAGGCCATTATCAAATTCATTTGGAATTCTGTGTACTTCTTAAATTCTGATATTTTGGAAATGTCTTTGTTCTTTCTTTGAAAGCCTTTCTTATTACTGTCTATACAAAATTTGGCACCTGCAATCACGGCATGCTTCTGTAAGTTGTTCTGTTAAACTGGAGAGAAATCTGCAGCAGACTGTTCTAGACCAGACATGGGTAATATTTTTTTCCCTCTGGGGAAGAACAAAAATAGCAGTAGCCAGCCACTTTACAGAGGGAATACAAGATCAGTATGTTTTGGATTGTGTTTTAAAGTGGAAAGGATCCTGTCTTTCCGTTAGCAATTTGTAATTAACTGTCATGAAATTCCAGACATGTAAATCTGTGTTGTTGTACGTTTTGAATCATATATGTATTCTTGTGGGTACTGTTTTTTTTTGTTTGTTTGTTTTGTTTTGTTTGCCTTCAAAAATATTACTATTGCATGTACATCCGGTAAAATTCTCCATCCTTAATTCTTTAACCATTCATTCAATGGCAAGTTTTATCAATTATCTACAGAGAACCTAATGGTGGTCCTCTTTTATGCTCCAACATAAGCTTTGACACGATGCTGAAAGGTGGGTTTTGGTTGAAGATCCAAAGTGGAGTGGACAGTGACTAGCCAGGGAGTAGTTCTGCCAAAAAGGGTCCCCAGGGGTGCTGGGGATGCCAGGTCAGCCCCAAGGCAGCAGCACCCAGGCAGCAGAGGCCACCACAGCCCAGGCTGCGCCAGCGTGGTGCCTGTGCTGTCTCTTCCTATTCCATACTATGCATTTTTCTATTTTTCTGTGTGAATAATTTTGAGCATTAAGGACAGTTCTTATGTTCCTTAGTGCATGAGCAATACCTATTCCATTTAGAGTGTATAAGGAAACCCCCTGCAAGCTGCCAAATCAAAAGCAAGCAAGCAAGCAAGCAAGCAAACAAACACACACACA
>VZSV01000229.1:696681-709464 GCA_013398735.1 Nothocercus julius | reverse complement strand
TTTTAATAACCAGAGAAATTTCTGAGACTGGAAAGAGGGAAGAAAATGAAGAAACTGCAATATTGTGAGAGTCTCATAAGAATAAATAGGAACTCAAACATCAAAACTTTACTGCTGCATTTTAAACTGGCAATTCTTAATTTTACAAAAACCAAATAAAAATCTTGTCTCTTGTTCAGTAACAAATACTTATTTCATCACTATAATAGAATAACTTGAATGATAAGAATAGTGCAGATTAAAGAAATGAGGAAGCATTAATATAATCAAAACCTCTCTAGGGGCTACTGTCATTATCCATTAAAAGATAACTGACAAGTTCTTCTTAATTTGCTATTAATCTTCCATATTTCCTCCACAATTTAATACAGCAACATTTTATTTAATTAGTATGCTCATTATAAATGTTTGTCATAGTGGTTTAGTTGACACAAGTTGTCTAACACTGACTGTACAGATGGCAGAGTACCAGTGTCTAGTCTCAAAGGAACTATTTGACCACTGCAGTAAAAGAGCAATAAACAAAATAACAACATTGCAGCCCACTCCAGTTTATGTAGGCAGTCAGCCTTTTATCGCTGTAAAACCTTGAAATGGATGTATGAACGCTGCAGCTATAAACAAAGAGTTGTTTACAGCTTTGGGCTGGCAGATACCAATACTGGCCTAGAAGATTCAGCAGCCTGAATGTCAGAAACTGACTAATGTGGAGAAACATACTGTGGCTTGTTTTATGGAGAATATGTTTTATAAACCTCGAGGGACAATTTATCACAAATTCATCCACTCTGCTGCAGATTGCTCCTTTAATGTTGAATACTGGATTTCATTCCACACATCAGCTTGAGCAAAGCAAGGAGGGGACTCAAAGGATATGCTAGTTTCTCTTCACTTCATCATGATAATTCTTGAATTTCTTCATAGAAAATATATATTTAATGTCTGTCTTTCTTTTCCCATTTGTACAAACAAAATATCCTGTGATTTATGGCTGGCGTATTAGAAAAACTCAGAGCTAGTTACTGCTGCATCCTATTTCAGTCCTTTCCATTTGTATGCTGTTGTACAAACTGCACGCATGCTCTTTAATAATAATATAAAACAGAGCTTTATGCTACTAATACACAGGACAAAAAATCTGTATTCTCATTTTGAAAAAGTATATAAAGAGCATAAAAGTATACGAAGAACAAAGAAATAAAAGGGATTATGCACAGATTTTTTTTTTATTTTCTTGTTAAATAAATTGCTGGTGGCTAATAAATAATAACTGTTCTCTTTCATTCCTCGGCAATAACAAGATGGGTGGCAACTATTATTTTTATTAGTATTTCCTTCACCGTTTCTATTTGCACAATTTTTAATGCACAATTCATATCAGAGCAGTGATGCCAAGTCATATGTAGAGCACTGCATGGAAAATTTACATTTAAATATTGGCACTAAAACCTGGTTCCTTTCCACTAATACTGATTTTGTACCAATGCAAATCCACTAAATTAAGTAAATTGTCTTCTGACAGAAAGTGAGCAATAAGAACAGAGATCTAAGACTAATGTTACTTACATTAGGCTTCCAAGATAACAGTTTCAAAAGTACCTAAGGTAAGCTCCAAACCTGAAAAGCTTTTATGACTAAATTGATACTCTAAACGTCCATTCACTGACGATAACTCATTTCAGCTCTGTACTTTGTTTGTGAGGTTTCTGTCAGAGTATTTTACATACTACGTTTTACTAAAGATGCCCAGTTTCAGTGGTGTAATTTCATTTGTGTGTCTGCTTTCCTGGGAGTGTTACAAAGTTTTTTCAAAGGTGTAACTTTTGTACTAGTCTGACTCACTACTTTTGTGAAGAAAATTAAAATTTCATGGGGGCTCAACACAAGCTTCTCATTCTGAAAACTCTGTAAGAAAACTTCATTGAGATATTGAATTATTTCAGCCTGAATATCCAGGAAGAACGTAAAACAGATAGCATAGTCAGTCTTCATATATTTAATACTGCCAGTATAGACAATGAGGCAAAATACAGAACAATATGAATCACAGCTATTAAAACACGTAAAAGCCATAAAAAGAAAAAATAAATAAATAAATAAATAACTCTCATGCTCTCATGTGAAGAGGATAGCATGCAGCGGGAATTCTGTCATCATAAGCTCTAGGAGATATTCATAAAAATAATTTAACAAACTTTTTATTCTACCTTGAAAGCTGTATTCCATGGTTAGAAGGAAGCGCTCCAAAATGGACAAAATGAATAAAACATCAGTCAAAATCACAACAGTGAATTTTAATTCGAAATACTGGTCAAGCATATATCTAAAAGGGCATTTTACGAAAAAGAGGTTTTGAGAAAAAAAAATAAAAAAAGTTTTTCAAGCAGGTGAGATAGATAGCACACTGATAAAAAAGAGAAAAAGGGGAGGTACTCAATGCCGCCTTCACCTCAGTCCTTCCTAGTGAGACTGGCTTTCAGGAAACCCAGGTACCTGAGACCAGAGGGAAATTCTGGAGCAAACATATTATCAGTGGAGGAGGATCAGGTTAGGGAATGCATGGATGAATGGGACATAACCAAGTCCAGGAGGTCTGATGGGATGCAGCCAAGAGTGTTGAGGAAAATGAATGATGTCCTTGCAAGGCCACTCTCAATTACCTCAGAAAGATCATGACAACTAAGGGAGGTTCTTGAGGTCAAGAAGAAAACAAATGCCACTCACATCTCCAGGCTGATCCACAGGCTGATCAGCCTCACTTTGATCCCTGTGAAGTTAATTGGAAAGCCTCAGAACTACTTCCAGATATGTGAAGGGTCAGAGACTGAGAGCAGTCAACACAGATTTACAAAGACCGAGTCATGCCTGACCAACCTGGTAGCGTTCCACAATGAGATTACTGGTTCTGTGGATGAAGAAGAATACAGGATATTTTTTATATGGATTTTAGTAAGGCTTTTGACACAACACCTTCATTGACAAGGCGGTGAAGAACAGATGGGATGAGTGGAGAGTAAGTAGATCATGGAAAACTGGCTGCACTGCCAGCCTCAGGGAACTGTAAGAAGTTGTAAAAAGTCCAGGTGGAGACTAGTCACTAGTGGTGACTCCCAGGGATCAATACTGGAATAAATGCTGCTTAACCTTTTCATTAAAAATGTGGGCACATCTTCAGTAAATTTATGGATGATACAAAAACAAGAGAAGTGGCTGATATGTATTGTAGTTGTGCTGTCACTCAGAGGGACTGAGAAATGGGCTGAGAGGAACTTCATGAAGTCCAAAAAGGGGAAGACCTGCACCAATGGGAGGAATAACTCCATCAACAATACAGACTGGGGTCCGATCAGCTGAAAAATGACCTTTGCAGAGAAGTACCAGGAGTCCTAGGGGACAGTAATCTGACCAAGAGCCAACAACGTGTCTTTTTAGCAAAGAAGACTAACGGTTCTGTGATTTTATGAGATCTACCTGAAGGCAATATTATTTTTTTCTTCAATTTGTCAGTCCATTTACAAGACACATGTGTACATATAAGAAACATACATAATTAGTAACAGTAGTCCAGAGAAATACATATGTGCCAAATTCCACATTTCATTATATTCACAGAACTATTCTAAAGATCAATTTAGAGATCATTTTAAGAACAAGTCACACTTTCCCCTAATCATATTGTATCCTCTATTAAAATGAATATTTTAATACTCTGATTTAATTAACAATCGCTTAATGACCTAGCTACATTTTTGTGGTTTCCTTTTTTTTTTACTTCCTTTCATCCTAAGTAAATTTAGCACTAATGAGAAAAGCTGAATGATCGCCTCGGAAAGGTCTGTTTAGCAATAAAAATATATTCTATCTAAGCACAAGCTCTCTCATTTTCTACTTTGGTAGTGTAAAAGTCTCAAAATGTGTCAACAAAACAGCATCCCTCAAAGAGCTGACTTTTCAGCTTATGAAAGCTAAAATCAGAACTAGCAATAATCATGTTCATTTGCAAGGTTATGAGACAGACTGCATAATTTATTGCCAACAAGCCCATACCTTGTGCTCCTTGAAGACAGTCTTAGGAAACGGGTTGCCACTGAAGTTTTCTACGGAAACCTAAAACTCATCTGTTCCCACTTTTGCAGATAAGCCACATAAAATTTGCAAAATTACTGGGTGAAAAGTTCGGTGAGTATTTCAGATTTCAAAAGTAAAGCCACAGATAAAATCTAGGAACTTTTTCTCAGTAGGAGACATGCATAGAAGTGCCAAGATTTCCAAGTTGCTTTCTCAAGGATTTCAGCTTCTCATATTAAGTTCACCATTCCTTCTCTCAAAAATAAGGAGTTGTGTGTAGTGATATATCCCGCGTAGATATGTTTCTGATGACAGCCACCTCACACAATGTATATGATTCATGAGGCAGATTTTTGCTCACTGTTTGCAATGCTCACTGTTTGAGGATTGTTGGCTCACTGCTTGAGGGAGATGATGTCCATGCCTGCAGACTACCTGGCCTAGCACTAGCTGTAGATATCCAAGTACATGTGTGGGGATTAAGGGAAAAAAAGATATGCAAGATATTGCAAGATGACTTTCTTGAAAATGTGGTTTCTTGGAAATAGGAGTGGTATTTCAGGATAGGGAAGTAACTTTCCTTGAAACTATTATGAGTCTAGACCTTGAGAAACAGGGAGAAGTCTCTTGGCTAATGAAGCAGATGACAGAAAAAAGAGCAATTTGGAAATTGACAACTCCCTATTACTACAATAGCACAGTGTGTTAGATAGACATAGATACAAATATCAATCTTTTATATATGATTCATAACCATAACAATTCATAACATAACCATGAAGTATGTGTTGGACCCATATTTTTGTCACTCAAAACTTACATCTAAGGCTCATATAACCTAGGACTCCAGTGCAGAGATACCAGATATAAATAGACACTATCCATTACTTTCCCCTCTGTCTGATCAAGAACCACGTTTACTCAATTTTGTGGTTCACTGAAGAGATTCTCACATATCAGTATGTATCTGCTAGTCTGGTGTGTCAAAGCAGATACTGTTATCTGAGTTAAAGGAGTAACAACTAATTCCGTTAGAAGAAAAGGAACAGCAAATTAAAGCTGGAAAAAGCTCCAGGAAATCAGGATTAAACCTCTCTGTCATGGCCATGTAAACAAAAGCGATGAAAGGAAAAAAAAAAAAAAAGAGAGAAAGAGAGAAAGAGAGAGAAAGAGAGAGAGAGAGAGAAAGAAAGAGAGAAAGAAAGAAAAAGAGAGAAAGAGAGAAAGAGAGAAAGAGAGAAAGAAAGAAAGAAAGAGAGAAAGAGAGAGAGAGAGAGAGAGAGAAAGAAAGAAAGAAAGAAAGAAAGAAAGAAAGAAAGAAAGAAAGAAAGAAAGAAAGAAAGAAAGAAAGAAAGAAAGAAAGAGAGAAAGAAAATGTGATAGAGATGGTAAAGCTATATAGCATAAGGATTTTCTTCATTTGTTACTCAGAGATAGAATATTAGGAACAATAATATTGGGGTCTCCCTATAAATCCTTAGAGCCTGTAAATTGTCTCACTATCCATTATTCCATTGCCCACTGCTACCACAGTATATGATACAATGTAGTGAGCATGACAAGGAGCCTTTTCTTAGCTGCTGAACAATGGAAGAATGATGACTGGACCCTTTGAGGTTCTGGCAAAAATCAGAACTTGGATGTCCTCTGCTTCATGTTACAAAACACAGGTGAGAATGAGAACAAGGGTCCTAGCAAGGTCTAAGAGTTATAAGCTACAAGACTCTCTCAGTGTATTCAGCCCATGAATTCATGACGTCCACTCTGCGGCCTGTTAGACATCCAGTACCAACATGGCCATTCCAGCTGAGAGAACATGCTTTTATTCTGAGTGAAAACCATGTATGAAATGAAAATTCCACCTTTTTATTTTCAAGGTGACAAGCTCTTAAAGAAGTCTTTCAAAGTGATGTTGATTCACAGACCTTTTAATAGAAAGAACTTCCAGCATTCTCAGGCATGCTTTTACACTGTTGTTGGAAAAGCCCTTTAACTAACCTTTTCTGAAGCTGCATTACTAAAGTACATATCCCACTCCTTTAAAAAAAAAAAAAAAAATTGTTTTTATGGCCATGACAGACAGATTCAGTCCTGGTTTCTTGGAATTTTTCCAAGTGTGACTCCATCTCTTCTAGGAAAATTGGCTTGTGCTGATTTTAGCTCAGCTCACTATTTCTTCTTCTTTGACCAACCAGACTAAGGCATTTCCCAGTCTCGTTTTCATCTCCAGCGTATGGGAAAGGTCCCCCACAAGGTTCTCAGTTTTCTGTTCTTAGATCTTTTAATTTCTATAAAAGTTTCTGCCATTTTTTTTCCAAAACTAGTTGTAAGGACTTTCTTATACATTCTTCTTTGCTTTTTGGCATATTCCAGGAAGTATCTGTTATTGTTTTCCTTGTCCCTTTAAGCATAATACAGAAAAAAATAAATAAAATAAAGCATAACAACATTTGTTTTACATATAACATTTACAAAGAGCAGTTAATTCATTAGTCAAAAATAAAATGCTATTGAATTAGATTTCTATTGTTTAAAATCTAGATTTCCACTTAGTGACTTAATTTACTTTGTTTGCAACTGAAGTCAATTGGGTAGTCTCCCACCAGCATTTAATAGATCCTTTTTAACATCACAAAAGCACTACTCGATTTGGCACAGTTCTGAATGATTGGCAGTCTCTACTCAGGAGAGGCCAAGGAATGAAATGCCAAAGAATGAAATGTCAAGGGTTTTGCAGGTCAGTGCTTTGGCAGAACTATATGGAAAAGCTTGTTTTTCTCCTTGGAAATGCCATAAGTTGGTTATATTCATGAAAAATAAAATATGGACAAGTCCAAAAAACTACCAAAACAAATTGCAGTAAGGAAGCAAAGGTGACAGGAAACGGGAAAGTGAATTATTCTGAATCCATCCCCCATGCTCCTTCCAGAAATACAACTAAGCTTTGAAAGCATCGTAGTGGGGAAAATATTCCAATTGCTGAAATGTTAATGTGTTGGCTCTATAATTTTCTAATTTGTTTATCATGAAATAATGTTACAGAGCAATGAATCAGCAGATGTGTAAGTAGAGCCTCAGATAACGGTCGCATAACACTAATGCCTTAGTAGCGAGTTGCGAAAATCTTTGATCTCAAAAATCACAAATTCCTAAATTTCAACTAGCAATAGTAGGCAGGAAAAGAAAACAACAGTGATAATGACAATTAATATTTTATTAATTTGATTTATTTTAGGAAACTGAGAGATGCTGTCGCTATGCATTTTTTTCTAAATGTGACACTGACCTGCTATTTGGATGACAGGAATGCAATTAAAGTGTCAATTTTTTAATCGGCTATATAGCTAGATAATAACATTTCTTTCTGTGAAGCATATCACAGATGGAAAGCAGGAATATATAAGTAATGTGAATGCCAGATAAGAGTGGCTCTCTTTTTAAAGGGATTGGGCTCAGTTTGAGTGGTCAAAATCCTAGATTTTTATATACGTTCATCGTTGGTGAATGAGCATCAGATATGTGAAGTCATGTAGCCCAGTGAATATTTTGCTGCCATTGTTATCAAGTTTGTAGGTTTTGTCTTAAGCTAAAAACACAAGACTCAGGATTTGTAAGGCTTTGCCTGGACTTGTTTTGGACTGCCTAGCATTCTGTTTTAGCTTGTTTAGCTATAACAGCAATTGTCTAAAGACCAGATGACTATTAAATAATTTGTTTTAGCTTCTGCTGCGCTTTGTGCAATTGGTCTGTGCAAGTCTTAATGTTATTTATATACTTGTAAGTAAAGATAGTAATAATAAGCTGTTACACTGTGTTGGGTGAACTATCTATCACCCTAAAATAAAAATGCAGGGCAGAGGAGTGAAGGCATGGCCTAATAACCATCCTTGCAAGTGCAGGTACATGAAGATACTGGATGACAAATGCTATAACTAACTCAGCAATGGCCAATTAGCAGCCATTAAATAAATGTAGCTTCAGGAACTGCGTAAAATACCGTTTAGGGGGTAACAACGAATGCAATAATAATAATAATAATAAAAAAATTCAGCATATGAAAAACAGTCATGTAGTCAGCCAGCTCATGTCAATTCACACAAGCAATTCAGATATAACGTAGAATTCCAAGCCAATGAAGAAAGCACAAGTTAGTGGGCTCCAGGTACAAATGTGCAAACATGATCTAAGGGGAAAAAAAAAAAAAAAAAAAACAGGAAGAAGGAACCTCCTAGCTGGGTATCTCACCTTTGCCAGCTCTGGGCTTTGGGTGGTGACAACTCGATCGCAGAGAGGAATTTGGGAGTCCTGGATCACAACAAGTTAACCATGCATCAGCAGTGTGCCCTCATGGCGAAGAGGGCCAATGGGCTCCTGGCCTGCATGAGGAGGAGTGTGGCCAGCAGGGCGAGGGAGGGGATCCTGCCCCTCTGCTCAGCTCTGGTGAGGCCGCACGTGGAGTACTGGGTGCAGTTCTGGGCTCCCCAGCACAAGAGGGACATAGAGCTTCTAGAGAGGCTCCAGCATAGAGCCACGAAGCTGATAAAGGGACTGGAGCATCGATCGTATGAGGGAAGACTAACTGAGCTGGGCCTGTTTAGCCTAGAGAAGAGAAGGCTGGGAGGAGATCTGATCAATATGTATTAGTACCTGAGGGGAAAATGTAGGGAGGATGGGGTGAAACTCTTCTCAGTGGTGGCCAGTGATAGGACAAGAAGTAATGGGTACAAGCTGAAACCCAGGCAGTTCCACCTCCATGTGAGAAAGAACTTCTTTCCTGTGAGGGTGCCAGAGCCCTGGCACAGGCTGCCCAGAGAGGCTGTGGAGTCTCCTTCTCTGGAGATCTTCCCAACCCGCTTGGACACAGTCCTGAGCCACCTGCTCTAGGTGACCCTGCGTGTGCAGCGGGGTTGGACTAGGTGATCTCTAGAGGTCCTCAACCAGTCTGTGATCTGTGCTCCACATCCATAGTGCCAGTCACTGACCTGAAGGACCAATAAGGCAGAGAAGGTGGGATTGTGACACTGGAAATGGAAAAATACTATGAGGTTTGTATTTGTCTTTTGTAATTGCATCATTACAAATGCATTGCATTACATTTCATTATGTGAATGAACGTAATAATTGGGTCATCTGAACAAGTGTTAATATTACTCTTGTTACAGGTACTTTGACATACATATAACAATAGTTCTGTCATTAGATTGCTAAACTTTTAACTACTAGCAGTACTAACTACTACTACTATCAGTAAATTCTTGTTTTTTCCATAGAATGTGTTCCTGCAACTGATATAAATTCCACAAGTTGTACATCAGTTAGTGAAGAAATATGGACAAACTAGGATACAAATTGCAGGCAATATATGGGTGCAGTTATGGGTCTGTGCTATTACGATTTACAGTAACATATGCAAAATTTCAGTTTGAGTAAGAGAATTGTAGATGTTCAGAGTATTTTTTCTAATTGTGTATTGTATTCAAAGGCTATTATAAATTAGGAACTAAAATTAGAAACAAGATATCTGAATATTTTAGGAGACTATGACTTCCTGTGTCACCGGGGTGTCACAGATCATGCTACACACACCTTTTTTTTAGGAACTGTAAGATGGCATATAGCCGTTCCAATGAAAATAATAAATAATATATATCAAGCAAGACTGATAAGATTAATATTACACTCATCAAAAAAGATAGTTTCATTTATAGGGGATGTAGGAGCAGGAACTGGGGGTCACTAGTTACAGGGAAAAGAATATCCTATAGGAATGAAATCATAATAGGAAACAGTGAAAAACGTCAATGGAAAAAAAATGTGCCAATCATGAAGAAATAATTATATATATATTAAAATATCTTACAAGCCATTATTAAATTTGTAACTATGGTTGTCTGTTCTAAAGAGATTTGAAATCCTATTAAATTCCATAAAGGGGAAAGGTAAATCTATCATTATAGAAGACAGTAGCTTTATTTCAAAAATAATTACTAATTTGTAAATTATCATGTCCTAAATTCACCTTAAAATTCAGCAGTGTGCTGCCATTTTTTTTAATATTGAATGACTACCAAATAATACTTCTGATATACCTAAACCACAGTAAGATATAGTTGCTGATGACAAAATTTGCTTTATAAACACAGATGCTCTGTACTAAGAATAACATCCTATTTCCAATCCCTTGTAACCCTGCATCAGCTTGTACTGTTTTATAAAATGGCATAAATTTTTTATTAGTTCACTGAAAGGATATGAAATACACTTTCTACTTACATTCCACTCATAGCTTTAATTGCTATGTAACGATTTAAAGAACACTGAAACACATAAATTTGAAGGTTCGTAGATTTTTTTTTTTTTTTTTGGTGAAGGAAATACAATGTATATGCTGTCTGCTGGACACTGACCCTCAATGGAGGAGATACAGCATAAAAGCATTGACTTTCTGAAGGATAAATCTCTGATCATGAACTCATTTAGGTCTATGCAAGCTGCCCCAGCAACTGCAGACACAGCAAACACCTCCCCACTAAAATATAGTCATCTGAAATAATATATGCTAACATTTATATGAGTATCCTTTGTGAGTTTATGTAACACTATAATAAGCAAAATCCAATCAACAAAGTATACCTATTTGCTCAAAAAAATGTTCAAAAGGAAGAGGGACATGGCTTTCTAAGGATTTGCAATAGTGTCAGAGGTGGAAGAACTTATCCCACATTGTCCACACTGTATATCTGTCTACCATATGTTTTTTATGCTATTTAGCAATCACAAACAGAATCTATAAATGCCGCTCCGCAGGGTCTTCAAAAGAAACTGTACTTGTATATTTTTACCATATATTTCTCACAGACTGAAACAAAAAAAAAAAAAAAGAAAAAAAAAAAAACAGGCAAGTTACTGTATTATTTTTCTGATATTGACACTGATGATAAAAGAGAAATAAAAATCTTTGCAAAACTGAAGTAGAAAAATAGATCGATTACTAGATAGCTTATAAATATACCACTTACAATGTATTTTCTTTTAAGTTTATCTCTGGAGTACCTTACTTAGAAACCCATTTGGCTGATGGTGTCATGTCTTAAATTTCTCCCAGTCAAAGGGTAAACTATTCCACCTTATGTGAATTGTGCTGCGACTGAAGAGGGAGAAAAAAAATATATCACTTATCGTTCTGCCAGTGGAATCCAGAGTGTGACCCCTTTCCACTGCCAGAAACACGTCATAACAGACTATGCTGGTTAAATTCCACAATTTCAGATAGAAGAATTGATATCATGCTGTCATGGAAAGCATTTCCATGGAAAGTCTAATCCTACAATAGAAGGAGAAGGGAAAATCTGAAATCATAAATATATCTCTGCACAAAGAACATAACACTGAAAAGCTAACAACCTCACTCACTCATGCCAGGTGCAAAACAAAGAGCAGAGCAACAGCAAATTTCAGAAAAGGATTCAACAAACAGATAAAAGAACCTTCTCTTCATGCAGTAATAACATTTCCATAAATGTTAATGGCTGAGGAGAATTCTGTTAGGTTCCATTAGATTAAAACAAACAAACATATCGAAAGAGCATGGCATCCTGATGTCCACTATATTCACTATAGCTGCTAGAGTTTCTTGAATGAAGATCATCTTAGGATTTGTAGAAGATTTTGCTGCATATTCTAGATGTACAGAGAAGTAAATGTTCCGCCAGGTTAGATGGTAAAAATATATGCATATATATGTATACATGTGCATATGTGTGTGCACACACATAAACACATAGATTTTAGTCATTTTTATTAGATTAGTCACTAAGTTCTTAACTCTGGAGTATACTCTACTGGACAAGCAAGAATTCTGGTTCTTTCTTCCAGCCAATTCTCCCCCTAACTATAAACATTCTGTCCAAGATGCCCTACTGATGCCTCACCATATCACTGTACAAATAAAAACAAAGCCACCAAAACCGCCATATTTATTTTTGAGAGTTTTTTAAAAAACGCCTGTGATTTCTGTGCACCCTACCGCATTTGCCAAAGCTTGAAACAATACATTTTACCAAGATTAGATAGTCTAGGGGGAATGAAATCAAGACAGCTCAGTGAAATAATGCAAATGGTCTTTAAAATGCTGCCAATATGCATCAAAATGTTAGAGCGCAACACAATTCACATGAATTCATAACCGTCACTTCTCTTGGGAAACACAGAAAAGAGAAAGTTGTATCTGTTCCTGGGTGTTTAGGAAACCTGGCTTACAGCTTCTTTTACGAAGCAAGACAAAAAGCTTTGAATTCTCTCATTCTCTAACAGTCACTTTTTTTTTGTTATTTTGTTTTGTTTGTTTGTTTACATAATAAAATCCTCTCTCCCTTACCATCTGGATCAAGAGATTTTATCTTTTTGAGCTAGCTCACAGGTAGTTCAAGGTACAGGTGAAACTATTTTCGAACTTACCATGAACTGCTAACCAAAATATTTTCCTGTAGGAAGAAGTATAAAAATCACTAAGATTTTACATCAAATCCAGTGTCACAATGGGAGACAAAATCTGAAAACAATTATTTTGTTATTTTTTTTTCTCTTGGCCTTTGGGGAGATAGAAGCTGACAGTCTTCAGTCTGGCTGCAGAAAACTTGCAAAAATACATTATTTTCAGTTACAGAAGTAAAAATAAAAAATACAGCATTGTTACCCAAATTTTTATTCAGTGAT
>VZSV01000229.1:669433-689108 GCA_013398735.1 Nothocercus julius | reverse complement strand
CTACTTTTAAGACAAGGCTACTGAATTATCTGTGATCCAATTGCAGCTGATTATGCATTTTTTAAAACTCTTCACATTCATAATTTGGATTGTGATCTTTGAATTTAATACTACTTTATCACCAGCATTAATTGAAACTTGTGCTGATACAGTCTCCTCAAAAACACATCATTCTAAAGACTTTTGTAGGAATATAAATGGCCTCAATGACAAGAAGCAAGGAATAACATATTAAACACATTTGTAAGATTTGCATAGTAAAGAGACATGAGCTTATTAAATCTCAGCAATGACTTAAATCCACATATTGAAGATTTTCTTAAAATCATTAGTCTTACTATGTCTACAGAGCAGAGAGATTTTTTTATTTGTTGTATAAATAAGAAGGGGCTTAAAAGCAATTTTCAGTGTCTGGGGTTGCTTTGCATCTGCCTTTCAATTCTTGCTGTTTATCTTGCTAATTATTTTTGTCTATTTGTTATCATGGAGACTTCTTGAAGAGCACAGAACCGATGAAAATATATGTACAGAAAAGAAAAATGTCAGTCATATAAAATATTGAAACCAATATAAAAGGTCATTTGAGCCCCATTCATTTTTAAGGATTTTAATGATACTGGTCCATAATTTTTGGAGACAAAAGTTGCTTGGCGCCATGCATCTTCAAAGCTACTTGTTCTCAAAGGTAGAAAAATACATACAAACGTCTCCCTTGGGCAGTCTTCTCCAGGAGCTCAGCTGAGTCTTGGCAACTCTCCCACTGCTGACATTCCTTTTTGCCACATTCCTATGTATGCAGTTTACTCCATGTCTCTCTTCCACAAGGATCTGCATGACTTCACAGTTGTAATAATTTGTGTGCTATTTACAAAACAGTTACTTTGTGGGCCTAAGGAAGATGGAGAGGAGGAGGAAGTGGAACCTAGTTTCTATCCCTGTATCTTTCACATTTACTGAAAAAAAAAAGAAATATTTAACAGATACTTTCATCTCCTAGATAGGAGATAGATGTATGAAAAGAAGTTTTTCTGTTTATGTGCCATTCTTTCCCATCCTCATTTTCCAGTGAGGAACCTATTGTGCCTCTCTTTGATAGCTATTAATAAATTATATTTTTATGAGCTTAAGCATTCCTAGCAAAAGTCATAACAGCTAAGTGTGAAACAATACTCTGCCCTAGGAAATCTTGCCTTTCTGACAGGAGTCATACAAAAGAAACATTCAACAACCGGGCACGTTCTCACTTGTTTCTCTCTTATTTCGCCTGTGTAGTTTCTCTGCTAAGCAATAAATAAATAAGTAAAGCTAGAAGGACAAGCATTCTTTTCTGTTAAAAAAAAAAAAAAAAAGAAAGAAAAATGCACTACAAAATCCAAATAGATATTTGAAGTGATATCAATTTACCACCACAGGACCTTTATTTCTGACCACTAGAGCAGAAGCTGTCACTTTCCTTTAAGTGCTTGGAAACTACCACCAACATTGATAACAAAACGATCTGTCTTCATGACAGGTCAATGACCAAAATTTTCTAAGCTGCCATCCTGCTACACATAATTTAAGTTTACAGTCATCCTTTTCTTCCTAATTCTGAAGGCAATCAGAAAACTCAGAACAAGCTCAAATTAATTACTTGTTTGAAAAAAACATGAAATAGCTATGTACCACCCATGTACTTCACTGCACTGTACAGATAATAGCATTCGTAATGATATAGACTTGTTCAACTTCCTGGTATTTTATTTTTTGATGTTATGCACAATTAGTAAATGGGACAGAACAATTATTTTTAACCAAGCAGATTTTTGGATTAAATTATAATGAAGGTATTGGGAGGTATTTAAATTCAATCTAGGAAAAAACAGTCCTGCAAGATAGCAGGGAACATTCAAAAGTCTTCATGTCAGCTTCACCTTGTTAGAGAAGAAAAAAGTCATATCAACTAGAGCAATGCATGGAGTACGAAGTCACTATTTTTAGCAGTTATTATACCTATTCCACTGCATGCACTGAGATCCTGTTACACTGACCACACTTTGGTCACAATTTAAAATTATGCTTATTGCCTTCCTGAGGGTTGAAAATAAAACTTTTAAAAAGTCGGTAAATTCAAATTCTCATTAGGATCTCTGTGTGCATGACTACTGTGACTACAATGTGCATAAGCCCAGGGAGAGCGAAGCCTGAAAATTCTCTCAAAATCCATACAATCAGTTTGCATTTGCACAGTATCTTCTATGAACAGTTTCTCAGCACGTAAAGCTCGGGATTCGTGATTACCATCTATTTCCTTATATTCTTCTACTTTCTTGGAAAAAGAAAGAGCACGAGTGACAAATGCTTTAAGTGTGTAACAGTAACATTTCTATGCATTACTAAACCCAGTAAAGAAAAACAAACAAACAAACTAAATATATTTAACAAAATTGTTTTATGTAAAAAAATCTAATAATTAAATGACAGGAAAAATGGTATCATTTGGACTTTCAGGAGAACAGAAAAAAGTATTTCAAGTATTATCATGTGAGCCAAATTTTTAGCAGCAATTCTATGAAAAAGAATTAACTGCATTAAAAAAAAAAAAAAAAGTTATGTTAAAGATATATCCACAAGAAAAGGCGCTCAGTCGATCTTCAATGAAGATAGATTCACCTACATCTTAAAAAATGAGCTATAAGTTCTGTTGTGTGAATAAAAGGAAAAGATAATATAAATTGAGTAAAATAGTAATATTGTAGTAATTTTATATATTAAAAAAAAAAGTTTTTAGGCCCTCATGTAAAATATATGTTTTAAAAAGTGAAGAAAATAAGAAGATATGTTACTGAACTTCTCAGTTGTGTTACTTAAATGGTTCTTAAGTAAGAAGCTTATATATTCGCTAATATTCTTTTTTTGTTCCTAGCTATTCTTCCCCAGCACTGGCATGACAAATGATAGGGGATCTAATTGTTTTGTCACTGAAAAGAAATCAAATGTATCTATGATTTTAAGAGGATTCAGTCTATGATATTTATTAGTTCAGTTGTCATTACATTACCAAGAGATGTGCAAGTGCAAGACAATTAAGGACTTGCTTATTTTCTTTTTTTTTGTTTTGCTGTTGTTGTGGAACAGTGGAACAGTTTGAATTGCACAGATTGAAGTGCAGTTTGAAGTTTGAACTGCAGTTATTTCCCACCAGCTTTGCTATGTTCATTGTCAAATTCACACAGAAATGTGGCACAGAAGTTTAAAGCTTTGATGTGTATATCATGAATAGAACTGATGTGTTCTGAAAACTGCTAAAAGAAACATTGTTCTGAGACATTCAGTGTAGCTGCTAAAATGCACCTCTTAGTGCTTTCCTGTGAATAAATTCAAACCCTATAAGTACTAGTCATAAAAGAAACTATCTCATGCTCATGTATTTTTATCATACCGATACATGCCATGCTATAAATCAGAAATCTTACCATAACTGTGTGCTATACAGTAACTCATTGGCTGTTTACTTATGTGGTCTGTAGTTGGTGGTGCTCATTTTGGGTCTGTCACTAGATAAGTGATTTCAACTAAAATCACATATTTAAAAGACAGCATGACATCAGGATAAATCTACTCTGTGGATTCACCAGTGTAGGGCCTTTTAAAAAAAAGCATTGGTCACCTTAGATTTAATAATCTGCCCAGCAGAATCACTGCTTTCTACAGTAACATTTTGTTATCTGTCAGAGATAACAGGTACTCTTCTTAGCATTGCTTACTAGATATTTACATGAGGATACGATGTTCTGTACTAATAATTACTCTTTTTGGGGGGGGCTCAATCATTATAAAGCTTGGCACTATACTTGTAATATTGTATTAAACTTCTGTTTCTTTCCTTTTTATAATAAAAAAGTATCACAAAGCTGATCAGATTCAAAAAGTCAATGTCTAACCTCTATGTATGCCTTCTTGTTTTTTTTATAGAATGAAGGTGCTCATCACCTTTCAGAAGATCAACAACTACTAATTGGACTACTACCTTCAAGTGACATCTCTAGGTCCTTGCTGAAATTAGTATATCCAATTTGTTTAGCATTCTTCTATATCATTAGCTAGATACTAGAATTAAAGTGTCTTTCTAAAAATCCATGCAAATTAAATTCATCTTCTCAACTACTAAGATTTCTCTTTACTCTTTCTTTTTTCCTTTAAATAGCTTCATATCACTACAGAGAAGCAAATCTTCTGTGGATTGATTTCACTCCTAATAATTTAGAAGTATTGGGTGTGCAATACATCAGGCATGTGATAGCTTAAATAGACTCACACCTCTTAAAAAAAAAAAAAAAAAGCAAGGCTGCACAACCCTTATTTAGATGTTATCTCCCAAGTTCTCCATCAATGTGAAGAACAGCTATGTAATTTGGCATATGCAGAAGGATGGTCCTTTTATTAGCAGAAGCTGCTACAGATGAAATATTTCTGCTGCTTCTGTGGCTCTGTATAGAAATTTGCTCATCTACAGATAAGAACATGGCTCTAAGGCAATTCTCACTGAAGTCACTGAAACAGAGGTTCTCAAACAAAGAACTCAGCACATGCCTGAATAGCATTTTCAACAAGAATTTAAAGAAGCGGAAGTTATATAAAGTGTCTTAATACATGTATTTCACAGTAAGTATATTTTGGCAGTAGTAATATGCATCACAGTAATGATAGCTAAATTATGCAGTACACAAGGACAGTATATTACTATTTTAACAGTAAGAGGGGAGAGTGGAGAGATTATGAAGTGACCTTTCAGATTCTAATATTCAGCTTTTTCTTTTAGTGCAGCTATAACTATTATTATTAATAGTGATCTGTATTACAATAGCCACAGGTTGGAAACTATCACCACTAGATCCAAAGATGGTATAATGGACTTAAAGAGCTTATTAATTTAGGACACTAGTCCTGGTTGCAAGTACCTGTTAATGGACTAGATTCTCTTTTCTCATGGCAAAATCTCTTCCAGGAAATAAGATTTTCAGAGAAACACTGCATTCCTTCCTATGCATGGCTTATTCAGAGACACACCACCCTGAGGTGCTAGATATTCAGCAACACTTTTCACCTCCACTTAATAGAGAAGCAAGAGAAAAAAAAAAAAAAGGAAATGTGGAATTATGAGTAGTCATCTTCCCCCAATTTCTCCTGAGGACAGACAAACCAACAGAATAGAGTTTGCATTGAGACCCCTTGACCTCCCTCCCCAAATACAGGGAAAATCTGTGAAGTCAAGGAAGGATGACATATATTACCCTAAAATCCTACTTTAGCCTAGTTTCCTACTGATGCAAGAAAACAATCAAATGATTCAATATGGCAAGAAAATTGTGGTGGCACATATAATTAACATTTGGAGGAAGCCACTCTACCTTTCTGGATGAAAAGAGACATACTAGACAGAAAGCTCCTAAAATGCACATGCCTCCTTTTGAGAGAAAAAGATTTATGCAGGTTACTTCTTACTGATAACAATGAGAATACCTGTGTATGATAAATTTAAATCTTAAAAATATTTATTTATATTTTCTGTATATTGTTCACAGCAATGTCTGTTTCAGGCTTATTTTGTCTTGTTGAACACAAGTTAGACTATCAAAACCTCAGGCAAAAAAGACTATTCATGGATTTTCCTTTTTTAACCATTACCCTTTTTCCATTCTCTGACAGGAAGGTCAGCAAGCTAGTTAGCCCATCAAACCTGAGCTCTGTGTAGATGGGATATTCCTTTCTGAATGGGTGTCTTCCCTGAAGTCTTGATTGGCTAAACAGATTTGGATTTATGCTTTACAAGTTGCTAAAAACATTTTTTTCTATGTACTGCATAAAAGAGATTAGGGAGACTTTTCACCAGTAAAAGTTGTTAAATCCTCAAAAAAAAAAAGTCTGGGAGATAGTAGTTGATAAACATATACACATACACAAACACATATGCTGCCTGAACTTCCAGTTTCAAATTAACTTCTTCAAAAATAAAATTTAGGAGATCATATGTCAGCACAGTAATTCTTAGAATGCTCACAAGAGCTATTAAATACTAGTATTAATATGAATGTTGATTGTAAAATGTACATTCATAGTAAAGAGTTTTCTATTTTTTGTCCTTTAAAGCACAATTTCTTCAATCCATCAGTAATAGCCTGTATCTATATTTTTTTTTTTTCAGTTTTTCATATGTCTGTTTAAAAATAAAGTTAAAGCCATATTACACTTTGCCAAAACATTCAGTTTCACCATCAGATATCAAAGGTGCAAAAAGTAAATTCTTGCAGACACAATTTCTAATGGGTAAATGTGTGTGTGTAAACAGATAACATATATATGCATTTTACACATATTAAGATACACATAAACACACATAGCACATACACACATTCTACGAAAAAAGCAGTATGTGTCTTGAATGACATATAACAAGAATATGCTTGTGTCTGTATAAATTCTCTTCCAGAGAGAAAAGTCACTCTGAAAAATTGGCAAAGTTGGAAAAAAATATTAAGAAATTAGCTGCTGAGCAAAGCTTACTGTTAATTATGAAGGAGCTTCATAAAGCCAAATAATCATTACATGACCAAGTTATGAATGACTCTACTGTTCAAAATTTTAAAAATATACTTATAATTTACATATAATTCAAATGCATTTACTTTAACAATAGAGACTAAGGGCCTTTAACTTAAATTCTGATCGCCCTGAATTTTGGCTACTATAAATTCAACATAGACAATTACTGCATAAGCTGGGTAATTATTAGGAACATCTCTTTTAAAATAGTGAACCCAAAGTACAGTCTTCTGGGGGGTGGTTTTAATAATAATAATAATAACAACAACCACCACCACCTTTAAATCTGTAATTGAAATGTGTTTCAACTTGTGTTTGGCATACCTGTCTGCCAGAAAGAGACAGTGACCACTTACAGTGATTACAAAGTACACCAAATGTAGTATATATGTCACTTCTCCACAAGAGCTTGTTGGCAGCTTTGATCGACTTCTTTTTGATTACACCACAATCACCTCATTCCACTTTAGCTACTCTCACTCTCACTGTCTCTCCAGGGGTTCAAATGTCATTGCCGTATACCTTAGCAGATGAATCAGTTTTCCGTCTGTTAAATCCTCTTCCTGGGAAGATGAATCTACTCATTGATTTTGACCAAAGACTGGCTTTTTAAAAAGGGTAGAAGAGACTTCTGACCTTTTAAATGATCAGATTAAGGTGGTTATTTTCACATTATTAAGTAATCAAGGAAGAAATACATTAAGGAAGAGTTTAGTTCACAGGCTGTTGTGCTGGCTTCTAAAAACTGTTGTGCACTGACAGCTAACCTAGATTCTATTTCTTCCTTTTCCTCTGAACCACAAGGGAACCTAAAATGCATTTTCACATTGCATTTTGCCTAAAGGCTCTCAGTAAAATTTAATTTTCTTACTGCATTGATTTTTCCATTATAAGTTGTAACAGTCTAATGATATCTCATAAGAATTTTTAGTGTTGAGAAAAAAGGGATGTGAATGATTTAGCAATAGTAACTGCAAGTGCTAGAGTATTTATTCCTATTTTCTTAAGAATCTTCCGTCTGTCTTTCTGATGGGCAGTTGTTGAAAAAGTCTATGATGTCATATCATCATCCTTTTGATGGCCATCAGAAAGTTCTGTAGCCAGTTTCTAAAGGATGAATCAGGATTCAGATTCCTCAGAACCTCTCCTACCACTACTAATTTCTAAAAATCAAAACAAAGTGTTTTTTTTATTAGAGAGATGAATATAGTGCTTAAAAATTAATGGGCCACATGGAAACAAACTAATTGAGCTTGTTTCCAAAAATGCAAACGGCAAAAATGCAAATTCCAAAATGCACAACACCTCCTGTCTCGAAAGTTACACTACGTTCACTGAAGACTGACATCTTATCCTAAATTACCCAAAGTACTTTAAATATGTCAGATTTTTGTCTTATTCTTGGACAAACAATACATCGTAGGAATATGACATGGTCCCTAGAAAAAAAAGAAAGCTTGAAGGCTGACTCTTTCCTTCAAAACAACTGTATTATCACCAAAGCTGTAGAAATAATGTCTGAAAACAACTGGTGCGATAGACTATGAAACATGAAGGCAGTGCCAGAGCAAGTATAGCAGAGGTTTGAAAGAGTCCATATGTTCCAGAGCTACAAAACAGTCTCTTTCTCATTTCACTTCAAAGACAAGATAGATACATAGATTCATAGATGGACAGATGGATAAATGGATGTAAAAAATGTACATTACCTAGTAGACTAAACTTTAAACAGATTAAAAATTAGTGCCTATTTTTTCTTAGTAAACAGGAGTTTGATTAATATTTTGTATAAGCTTTGGAAGAGCATTCAGTAACTCATTTTGTATAATTTTCTTTCAAATACTGCTTCTATAAAATTTACAAGGTGAGCTTTATTACAGATGCTGGAAGCAGATGTAGGCACGTCTCATGTAGTCAAGTCATCTGGGCTCTTCATGTGAATATTTGACTCTCTTGAATTCTCGGAAATAAATTGAACTTAAGAACACAACGTTTATGAAAAAATAGGCCTTACACATCTTGCTACAATTGTTACAATTCCCATGGAGCATTGCATCCACTTTATGAAGTTTCTTTTTTTTTGCCATCTGGATTTTTTTCTTTGTGAATCCCCTTTATATTTTTAACATAAGCACTTTCCTTCCCCTCCAAAACACATTTTTTACAGTAAATATTTGACCAACACTATATATTTGTGAAATGTAAATTCTGTTAAGTGTACTAGAGCACTTAAATTGAAGCTTAACTGAATTGCCCTGCTGCTGTTACCTTTCATAACAATAAAGGCACCTAAGTAATGAAATGAGTTTCATATCATATTTTAAATTCTGCACTTTGTGGCTATGGGAGCTTAAAACAAGTATTTGCCTCCAACTAACACAGTAAATGTAGTATGATAATTAAAATGAATGTGTTCACTCTCCTCTGCAATGAATAAGGCCACTACAATTTCTTTTTTAAACATCATTGGACTGGTAAGCTTTGTTTGAAAATGAGGTAGATAAGGTCATGATGATCTTACAGAGAAGATGCATCAACGTTAGGTTCTTTATAGCTCAAATACTATGCAAATATGTCTGATTCAATAATTTAGAAGATAGATTTTGCATGCTTTCATGATTTGTGGTTGACTTTTTAGCCACTATCTCTGTTGTGCACTAAAACTGTACATCAATACACCCACTCTTTCAGAAAAAGCTGATTCTGACAGTCCAGACTTTATTTTTAAAACTGCCAGAGTTTTAGTCTCTCTCTAAATCGTGGGAATGCTCATTCTTGTTGGGGTGGAGGGGGACAATACTTTATTGGTTGATATTACTTTAATGTACAAATCACCCCTGTATTTAAGTGAAAATCAACATTTTTAAATTTAGCCCAAATTAAATCATTTTCTGCTTCAGCCTCTGCTATGATTTTTACACGGATAGCGTCATTCTGCTGTTGATGCAGAACAGACTTTGTGCTAACAATAGACATCTTGAGAGAGTGGAGAGAGTCTCACTTCTCCTTTCTACTTGAATCTAGTTTATAGTTCAAAAATAAATCTGTGTGCTAGCTCCTAACACAAGGGAAGGTTTTCTATCAACGCAGTCTCACCATAAGCGATAAGATCAAGGAGTTTCAATGCAACACAGGATTGTCCTACTTCCTCAATCCTCACATCAAGTTATTTATTTCTTCTGAAGTGAAGGATTATCTCATACAGCTTAGGACGTCCACACTGCCTGTGGCCAAAGACCAGTCTGGGGGAGTCAGTCTCATTATCTTTCAAATTCAGCTTTTCCCATCCTCTCAAAACTTGTCAATTACAATATAAATATGTATATATGTATTTATATAGCAATATAAATATATATATATATAAAAACGGCATCTTACCATTATGTCATAATCCTGGCAATGAAAAACAAGTCAGAGATTCAAGGTTTGTCTAATCAAACATTCAGCAAGGTGGGCATTGTGGTAGATCATGGGTTTGTCCCTTGAACTAGGGAGGAGGAACCCATCTCCTCTCGTCCACCTGGCACAGTTAAGGAGACACATGTGTTATCTTTCTAGGAACTAAAAATTCCCTAGCAAGAATGTAATTTTTCACGGGTGCACAAGGTGGTGACATATAACTCTCCTCTCAAAATAATGGAAAGGTAGGGGAAAACAAAGGATTAGAATTAAAGTACCAAATAAAGGGAAAAAAGTAAAAGTATATACGTAAAATATGTATACTGGCACTTTACGCCTAAGTACCTAAAAACAAAAAAAAGAGTAAATTCTAAAGCACCAAACACACGAACATTTTGCTTGAAATATAAAGCAATGCATTTTAGACAACTATAATGGGAAAATTCTTAGGGTTAAGATCATGCCCTATATTAACACATATCTTTGTAAAATAATAAATTACTGGATAAATTTAAAAATAATTAAAACTTCAATTAAAGCTTTCTGGAGGATATTGACAGAGAGGTGGATAAGGGTAATATATATCATTTATTTAGTTAACATGACAGAACAAACACAGAAAAATAAAATTAGTATCTCTGTCTTAAAACAAGGCAATTCAGGAATAGGTTGACTGATCCCATTGTTCAAAAGCAGATTAAAGTTCAGCTCTCCTCTTACACAACAGTCTAGACCAGTTTCTTAAGATGATTTGAAAAGTGTTTAAGGCTATAAAGAAATGCTGTATTCACATACAGAAGTGCTGACCACAGGAATATCTAGTGATGTTTTACTAGGGTCATCTCTACTAAGGCTTCTGTTCTTAATTTTTATAAATTACCTAGATTGTTAAATTTGCTGATCAAACAAAATTTGGCAGAAAACTGCGCACTTAGCAAGTAACAAGTGGAGTTTAAATGAATTCTGATTTTCTCTGTAACCAGGTTGACAAGCAGAAACTGAAACTTAATGTTGACAAATGTAAGGCAATAAAAGTTGAATTCTAAAATAATAAACAAGGGCATTTTATGAACGGATTTGTGTGGAAACAGGGAAACTGAAAAAAAAAGATAGAATGATAGTGGATATTTCTTTAAATATATTAGAGCAATTAAATATGTCAGAGAGCAATTTAACATCCCTTGGAATTGCAAGCTACAAATGTAACACATGGCAAATTCATATGGCAAGCCCTTCTTTGAATATTTCATGAACTTTTCATCACAACACTTAAAATGCATTTTTCTGTGCCTAATCATTATCAAAAAAAAAAAAAAAAAAAAAAAAAGAGTCTGAGGCTATAGGGAAGAGTTTGGAAAAAAAAAACACTCAAGCTTTAGATATTTGATGGAGTGGATGAGAGTGATTACGAACAACATTAGGAACACAAGATGCGATTAATCTAATAATGTAATTTCACAAACACTATTTTAATCATAAAAAATACATGCTATGAATAAGAGCAAATCATTCACTTTAAACGATGAGCGTAGCATGTGAAGAATAGTTAAATAACAATAGCAAGAAATAATGCCTGATTATTTCTTCTTCATCAGTCAAGAAAGGTAGGGAAAGGAACTGTATAATGGATTGGCCTCTTATTATTTCCTCCCTTATCAAAGAATAAAGTCTATGTTGAGATTAGATGATCTCTCACCTCCTTTGAACTATTGTGTTTCTTTTTCTTGTTAGGGAAGAAGAGATAAAATCTGGAGCAAACGTTAGCATAAAATAATTGTAACGGTAATAGTAAAGAAATGTCTCATTATTACCTAGCTTCATACTAAGACACTGGCTTACTATCAACAGACAGATACTGATTTCTTAGAAAACATTACTATGGTTACCCATTTTTCATGATCTAATTGCTTATTCTTTTAGAATCCTATATTGGGGGATTTAAGGAAATTGTATTACATGAGATGTCATCAGATGTAGGAAGACTTTTCACATTTATTAGAACTTCAGTTTCATTAAATCAATCAATTCAGCTTCTGCTTCTATCCTAAGCAGTTGTAATAGTCCTGTTGTCAAATAGATTCTACTAACTACTGCTATAGTAGTTAGTATAGATACTAACTAACTATAGCAGACTCTACTAACTATACTAACTATAGCAAAACCCAAAAACTATAGCAAGACCTGAAAGACCCAAAAACAGAGAGCTAAAAGTGAAGATAAGAGTATATATTAATATCCTTTACCAAAAAAAAAAAAAAAAAAAAAAAAGTTACATATTTGCAGGGATTTACAAGCACTTGGAGTTAAGCGCAGACTGAATCCACACATATGCATGAGCTCTCTCTCTCTCTCTCACGCGCACACACACACACACACACACACACATGCCCATCTCCATGTCATAAACACACCTTTCTTTCACAGATCTTATTCATTTGAATCACATTTTTTTGGAAAGAACAGACAACATGGCCTTCTTTCTCTTCTCTTTTTATCCAACTGTATGTGTCTCTATGTTGTGTAAACTTTTAGAATCAAAATAAAGAAAAATTAATTAATCTAGAAAAAGATCTCCTAACAAAACCATGTAACACTTCAGTCCTTGTTAGCTTCATTCCTCACTGTTTCTTCCATTTTATTCTTGTTCCCTTCACCTTTTCATAGTAACAATTTCATATTAAATTTTTATCTCCAACATACACATAGATAAGTGGCAAATTGTCTGGACATGGTCTGAAAAAATGCCACAACACATCACAGTCTATAGCTACAACTTCATTAATAGTAATTTTTTAAAAAAACAACAACAAAAGACATTCAACTAGAAACAAGTTTTCAGTGTGCACTGACAACTTAAAATGTTGTAGAAACTATTAGAAGATTGTTGATATTTTATTTAAAACTTACATACTCAGGCCTGGGATTTTCTCTAATCTTCTGAGTAAATTTGGAAAATTAGAAAATTATCGTTCTGAAAAATATTTCAAGCATTTTTCCATGATATTATTTACAGAAAAGTTTTGCTCATTTATCTCTTTGATAAATACATTTAAAAAAAAAAAAGTCTATGCCAGAAACATTTGTACTATATTTAACAAATAAGAATAAAATATGTGTTTTCCAAATCCAAAATGATATATTTCATCTTCATTTATAGAAAGGTATTTCTGGGAAGACACAGGATTCAAGCCTCAAACAACAGAAAGTTAAAAATTAAGTTGGAATGATTCCTAGATACATTAAAAATACAACTGTTTCAAATAGGCTAGTAAATTGTACCATATAATGAGATGGATAGTTTTACTCAGACTTGTAACTACAAAATTGTGAATTTTAATTCTGAAGTTCACTTACTAACTGATTAAGTTGAAAGGATAGTTTATAACCTTTTAGCATTGGCCCAATTAACTCATAATCACTGGGTGGAAGACATCTTAGTGCTACAAGGTCATACTACTGCCAGAATTATTGATTAAGGAGGCACCAGAAATTTTTGAAAGTTTTGGAAAGTAATGAATAGTTTTGTATCTCCATACTGAGGTTAGAATAAAACTTGTTCTGACAAATATTTTCAACAGACCATCATATTAAAAGAAAAAATGTCCCTGCTTTACCATTTGTGCTTTAGAGAAGTAAACATACAAAGATCTCACTTTTACATTGTCAAAAGAAAGAAAAAAGAAAAAAAAAATTATGGTCATATCTCTTTCAATGACATAGAACAGCTTGGTTTAATTACTTAAATAATACTATTTTTCATAATTTAAAATTAAAAGCATATGTTAAACTCATCAGGAAAAGAAAATACCAATTTAATCATGTTTCACAGTTATATTTTTCAAAAGTTGTCTTTCAAGACTAGTGTAAATAAGAAGTTCAGTGGAAAATTAAAGTCTTATTTAGTACCTCAATTTCCTTAAATAAATTAAGAGAATTATAATCTGTGTTCTCAAAGTAAAAGCCAGTGTTACATCAGTTTCTAGTTATAAACTGATAAATACTTGAATATGAAAACACGTCAGTAATTTTTAAAAGCTATACACTTTTTTCCCTGTAAATGAGATATGTAAAAATTAAAAAGGTAATTAGAAGTCAAAAAATGAATAATATCCATCCAAATAAATATTCTCCAGACAAAGCAATATGGAGTAAAAGAAACAACAACACGAAAAAAAAAAAAAAACTAAATATGTGATACCATTCAAATCAGAATCTTTATCTATATATAAATATATAAATATAATTTTTGCATTTCCAGGTGCTGTTTTGCATTTCATATTACTTTCATTGAAGGTTATAGGAAGATTTCCTCTAGAATTTATTGCAATTGGAACCTGAGTATTGATGCTATATTACAAAAATATCTGAAGTATTTTGAAGGCTTGAAGTCATTAAGAAGAGTCAATAGTTCTGTTTAGAACATTTCTGTATGCATCACTTGTTTCTTGAATAGTCATCCTGACTTCCACACATCCTCAAAACACTAAGGAGAACTTTGGTTTCATAAAGGAATTAGAAAAAGTCTAAAAAATCATCCATGTTTAAAAACAAACTGTCGGCCAACAGCCTTGATGTGATGAAGGCTCATGACCAAGCAACAAGAGCTGACCCACAAGCAGTGAAAAACCATTCCAGCGATAATAAACGACATTTAATAACATTTAATCTATTTTGACAAACAAAACATACAGGCAATTCACAGTCTCCTTCATCTTTGTTCTTCTATATTGTCAAAAATTAGAGTAATTCTCATTAATTAATTCCGTACAAATATTGAATCATCCAAGGGTTTTCATCAGCAGAATTAAGGACTTGGCCCTAATTTCTTTCTGAGTATAAAGTCCAAAAGTTCATGGACCTTCGTGGTGATTTTTTTGTTTGGTTGGTTGTTTTGGTTTGGTTAGTTGTTTTTCCACACAGTGTTTACATATGAAGAATGACTGGAGTGTTTCATGATGTAGATGAAGTAGTCATAAAAATTAGTGTGTCCCTATCTATCTGGCTACCTGAAACATGTATAATTTTCTTCTCCGATTTCTAAGAGGAGGGTCCAACTTGCTGGACCAGATATCAAGACAGGTATTTATCACTGAAATAATTATGGCCAAGGAACTGTTACCCTATTGAAATACTGTAGGAGGTTTCTGTTAGGAATTTTCGTAATTAAGGTTATCCTCTTTTTATGGTGATTCTAGAGTTGAGTGGATGAGGAAGTCTATCAAAGGAAGACTTTATTCTCTTTCGGAGGTAGTTTCTATCCTTTTCTGACAATTCTCCTCAGTGGTTTTGCAAATTGAAGAGTACAATTTACCTTATCTATTAGCACATCTGAAATTCAGTTACTTTTACATTAAGGATTTTTAGACATATACTTCTATGAATACTTGAATATGCTAAATTCGTATGTCTTTACAATCATATTTTCTTACTGAAAAAGAGTAGATTTTCCTTTTTCGGTATTCTCTGCTGTGCCTGCCTGAAGGTAGAAAATGGATTGGATAAAAATCCTAACCTAAAAATACCTATGTAGGTATTCATTACTACTCATTATTTTATTATTTATCTGATTCTTCCCTCATATTTAGAGTAACAATATCTGCATGTATGGTTATTCGTAGTACCAAAATTAATAATATATGAAAACAGTGAGGGTAGAATATGTTTTTTTTTCTTTTTTTTCATACACTCTGCTCCCATTCCAATCCAGTTCACAGTGTCTTTACTCCTACACTTGTATGATTTTACAGACAAAAAAGGTAACTTAAAATAAAAAGTAACAAATCATTAAATCATATTTTATTACCGTTTCATCATGTTTAAGGTTTTCCAGTTGCACAGATTAAATAATACCTACAGTCAAAATAGAGGACACCAGATCTGGTGCTGTGTAATGTTTCCTTTAATAGTTCCTACTCTTAATAAAGAAAGAAACTATGTATAAATATTGAAATAAATTCCTTCCCTCTCTCTCTCCCGCTTGAATGTCAGAATAGCGTCAGGACACATGCAAACCTCTGAGAACCTGTATGCATCTTAAGGTATCTTTGTTGAATAAAACAGTATTTCTACGGTAGTTGAAATGAGTATTTTACATTAAAATCTTCCTCTTGCTATTTAAATAACTTTAAATGAAATTATAGGCATTGTCATTTCAATAGCCCATCAAAATCCAAAAAAGCATAAATACCTTAAAAACATAAAAGTTAAATTCAAAATTTTACTTGAAGTTACCACATTATTGTAAGGTATATCTAGGATATTATTTTTTCTGCAACACCTCAGATCAAATATAGATGTTTGACATGATTTTGCAGTTTTTTTGTAAGACTATCTACCTAGTAAGCTTTTGTAAATCTTACCAATATACTCTTATATACTTTTGTTTAATTAATAAATTTATTGGCCATGAACTGGGGCTTGGCATAATCAGAGATGCTGCCAGCAAACAAAGCAGTTAGTTAGCAGTTTAATATACACCTCCGACCACACTGCCTGCCTGACATCTTCAAGGATGATAAAAAGCGATTGCTTGAACTTTATAGTGTATCAAATGGTTATTTCTGCAGTATTCTGCAGGTTTTGCTGTTATTTTTGCTGTGTTCAACATTTTGTGGGGCGTTCTCTTTACGTTTTCCCTTTCTCTCACTGTGCTTGCAGTCTGAAAGAGGACATCTTCAGTACTTGCCTGAGATCCAGATCCATTCTGAGACCTGTTCAGAGACTTGTGTCCTGACTCATTGATCATTCAAAACTGAGTTAACTTTAATTGACTACTTTGTTTTTCTAGATAGTGATGAACTGGTATAAAGGAGGCATGTGAAAACGCATTCTGGCTAGCATGCACCAGCAAGGCACTAGCAACACTGTCTAGTCCCATCTGTCCTGTGATTAACATAGAATCTAGCCTCTTTTAGTAATAATCAGATTTGCATACACAACATTAATTTATCTGGTTATTGCTGTTTTGTCTAATTTTATATCATCTCACCTCTGTTCTCTATTGCAAGTGTTTGATAAATGTAACACACACGCAAAAAAAGAATTGTTTAGTTCACACTGCTACCTTTAATAACATGTGTTTCTCTTACCCCGCTTATTGTGGTTGCCTCTTTTGTAATCTTTCCAATGATTACACAGCTAATAAATAAATAATTGTGTGCTATGTGTCCGTCTTTCCTGGAATGCAGATGTAAATATCACTTTGGTTCTTGCCATACAAAAATAGCTTCCGATCACCATGGAAAGGTGTAGCACAAATAACTAATCATTAAAATAATAGAAATTTACTGTGGCCTTAGTTTGGATTATGCAGCACAGAAACTGTGGAGATGTCCTCTGTATTTTCCCTAATCCTAAAACTCTAATAAGGAGAATGGTGTTTCCAACCTCCAAAAAGTGCACAGAGAAAGTAACTGTATCTCACATTACAAGAATACTAATAAAACAGATATGTGGTTGAAGTAAAAATCCAGTTTAACATTTTTTTGGGAAAATAATTATTCTCTTTCTCCTCCATGAATTTTCTCATGGTGTGCAATGGAATACTTTTGTTTCTTTCTTCGACATATTTTGGGGACGGGATTTGCTTGTGTCTTTTGGAATATTGACCAAGAATATTGGCCTGTGCAGTTGTGATAGTCAAGATTTCAAAATAAAATACAAAACCAAGAAAAAGAAAACAAACAAACAAATACAACACAGAAAGAGATTTCATTGCTGATCCTGGGGATGGGGGTTGGAAGGTGAAGGAAATATCCCTTCCGTCATGTTCCTGTCCACTGCTTTCTCTGCAAAATCTTTATTGATGGAGGACACAAACTGGTACTTGTTAGAACAGTTTAACAGTTTAGCAGTTCCATGCCGTTCCCTAGCGGATATGTTTGCTTTATAAAACTGCCCAATCTGGCACTCCCTACCACTTCTGTTTTCTCATTTACAACTGAAAATATACAGTGGTCCCTCCATGGGCAAGCAAAGGGCTGCAGGGATTAAAAGAGATGCATTATGGGATCGAGGGAAATATAATCCAATTAACACTTCAGGTCCTATTCCACTGGTGCCTGAACACATCTGTCATACTTGAAAGATGGATATATATATATTTCTTTTTTTTCAGTAACAAGGAATAGAAACTTACAAAACTGCCTAATCACCTTGTTTTCAGATTTTACCACTTTTCATTCCTACAAGGCATCACTGAATAAAAATCAAATTACACTTACATGTCAAGTTTTTTTTTTTTTTTTTTTTTTTTTTTTCTTCCCCTCCCTATTTAGGCATTAAATCAGAAGCATGTTTTACAAATAGAATGAAGTGTGTGTATATATTATATATATAAATTTTATTTATGTGTGTATGTATGTATTCGTGTGTGTGTATATATATTTATTATACAGAAAGCATTTCTGTAAAAGGATGTTCAGGAAGATTTACACTTACTTTAAATTCAGGCTATGGAAATATACTCTCTCTCATTTCCGCTCCCCCTGCCGTGACACTTAATTCTTTAACTTCTATTCTTTTCAAGCTGTCAGTCAAGGGAGAAAGTGCGAGAGAGGTGATCTCTCTGGGCACCTTCTCACATCTCTACTAATTTTAACTGAAGGCAATCAAAATTTGTTGATAAGCAAACACAAAAAGGTATCTTTCACAAGTTCATACTGAGTTATCCTTCTCTCTTCTAACTCGTTCCAGACAGCATTCATAGTCAAATGGCCATCACATTTCAAAATTTCCATGGCAAAAAGCATTTCTCAGTCAAGTTCTCAGCCAGCTCTCGGCACAGGCCCTTTCCCATTTCACTCCATAGGAACTGTCATTGAGGGACAGGGCATGGCCAGGCCATGTCTAAGGCTAAAGAGATACAGGATTTTAAATCAGCTCTAGGTTCCCTGTCACTTATAGGTACTTTTACAGGTGTCCTCTGGTGCACAGATGAGCAGCACAAATCCAAACTCAAAGCCATATGATGGACCAAATACTTATTTAAAAAATTCTTGAAGGTAAAAGGCATTTTTGCATCAGTCTTCACCTTAACCCAAATAGAATAGTGTTGCCCATCCCTCTCTTCCATCCATATACGTCCTTTAAACCAAGGTTTAAAAATCTTTCTGACCAAGAACATGTGGCACCAATTAACACATTCACTTCCTCTTTTTTTTACTTAACAGAATAATATTGTATAAATAGTAACAGAATAATATTGTATAAATAGATAGTGTCATTAAGAACAAAATTCCTCATTCAACATTACGGATTTCACAATTCTACCACACACAGTAATGAAGTATTGCCATTCCTCATCGGCACAGATGTCCGAGAGGTACTAACAAAAACACTGTTAATGGAACCAGAAGATGAAAGTGATACTGTATTTTGCTATAGCTTAAAATGTCCATGTAGCTGTTCAAAACGAATACAGGAGATGTGACAAGACATTACAATCACTGCATGTTCCCACATGTGCACCAGAAAAGAAACACAACACACCAAAAAAATCATAACCAGCCAGAAATCATAGCTAGTAAGAACACTTCTGGCTCAAACAAATTTAGGTGAAGTGTGCTCAGATCAGTATTACCATTATTTTAGCCATGATCATGTAGCAGCCCTTTGGAAATTACTATATCTGTTTTCATGAAAACTGATAGTACAAACCATGCTTTTAGCCACCAGTGAGATTAAGCTGCTGCAG
>VZSV01000229.1:592900-613037 GCA_013398735.1 Nothocercus julius | reverse complement strand
AAAAAAAAAAAAAAAAAAAGAAAGAAAAAGAAATAAAAGGTCAGGTTTATTTTTGACTTCCAGAATTTCCAGATTTTCCCCCTCCATCATTAACCAGAAAGCCTTGCTAGTCAAACCTAATTAGGTTTTGGGTACTCTCCGTTTGTGCAAACTCCACAAAGAAGAAATTCTGACAAAATTAAAAGACACGATCCACAGAAAATCCAGTCAAACAGAGTATTTCCTAGCTGACCTACTTTTCCTCTGCTCAGTGTTGCTTTTTGTGTCAAATCTTTCTGTGGGGATTTCTGGAGATGCATGATATTACATCTTTTATATGAGCCATGTGAAAAGAAAAAAACATAGAAAAAAATGTTTTTATATAATTTTAAGCATAAAGAGTACCGCTAAATATCTTTTAAACCATCAAATTTCCCCTAGCTAAAGCAACTGGTAAATACAGAGCGGATTGTTTCAGGAATAGCTGGTGAGAGGCCATCCACTGAAGCTGCTGCCCAAGCAACTTCAGGACAAACAAGAAGACTTGTTGTTTCACAGACAGTGAACACACAGGAGTGAAACCCTTTGCCAAACAACCCCAGAGAAGCAAAGATATTTTCCTCTGCAAGTTGAAGAATAAAGTGATGTTCATCATCCTGTTGTGATATACAAGAAATTTTGTCCTTGTGAAACTTTCAGCTAAGGAAGTCCTTAAACCGCTCACTGTGAAAAGCTAGATAACGGAGAGATTAGCTTGTTCAATACTGGTCTGCAAAACACCATCACATATAACACCAGGCTGGTCTATATATTATAATACTGGCTTTCTTTTCTTAAGCTATTGCATTGGCTATCAAGGGGTGACTTCTACCATGAGAAGCTGGAGGAGCTGTGAGTGAGAGTGAGCGCAGCCAGGCCAGGCAGTGCCTCCCCAAAAAGGACTGGGGTGCCCAGCACTACAGATGCTGTAACCTGTCTCCGAGTACTTCAGCTCAACCCACTAAACTCCTTGGATGGAGTATGTGCTCAGGATACTGACACCGACTTGCTCGTTATTAATGTAAGTGAACCTCCACAAAGCAATGCAAGCCTCTTTCTTTTCTCTCCAACCTGAAGCAGATACTAACCAAACCACATTTTGCTAGTGAATATCTTTTCATTGGTTTATGTATATATATATATACAGGTGAAGCAAAAACAGGCAATCAAGTTAATTATTATTTTAATGACCTCAAGGGGTTGCCTAACTTATTTCATCAAGCTGGTGGCCTTTCTTTTCCATAAAGGTATCATTAAAACTGAAAGCATATGAATTCAGGGGCTTTATTCTAATATGCCTTACAGTGCATCATAAAACTATCACTCATAATTAAAAACAATGAATAATATTAGAAAACAACCATCATGTCTCACTCTCTCTCACACACACACACACACACACACACACACACACACACACGAAAGGAGTTGAAAATATCCAAATGTTTTCATTAGTAGCAAAAGAGAAAGATTTTTGATGTCAAGCAAGTTGCAAAAGCTTAGACCATATTTATTGATTGTATACATTTAGTACACTAGCCTTTCTGAGCTAAACATATTTTATAGAAATGACAGAGAAAAATGATAATCCAGTATTTCTCAATTTTATCTTGATTTTTATGGGATTATACTTTTGGAAGGGACATTATTCTTATACAAAAATACAATGGTAGCAGTAACAGGAAACAAAACAAAACAAAACAAAAACCATTACTGTACCCCATCTGTACTCTGAGAATATCTTTATGTAAACTGTTGGAAATTAAATCAATATTGGTAAGCAAGTATATATTTTAAGCAATCATATATATATTTTTAACAGAAATTATCAAACTTGATATTCTTCTATGTGAAATCTAAACAATAGTATAGATTATTCTTCAAATATGACTCTACAGACTTGGAAGAATTAGAAGAAGTACTGTAGCTTACAACTCTGTGTGAAGAAAGCTATTATAATAACTTTTGATGCTATTCTAAACCTTGGAAGTCCCAAATCTGTGCCCATTTTGGCAATGGAAAAAAATTACCACTTATAATATTTCTATCTCCTAGTTAGAATAACATGTAAATTCCCAGAATTTCATTGCCTAGTCAATCTACATTGTTCATACATTGTACAATAGTTCATGCTTCATCAGAACTACAGGTACTTGAAAAATGTCTCAAGAACTTTATTCTTGAGTGAAGGCATTAGTGGGTGTTTATTTAGTGGTATTATCTATTCCCCCCCCCTAAAAAAAAAAAAAAAAAAAAAAAAAAAAAAGGAAAAAAAAAAAAAAAAGGGAAAAAAACTCTCAAACTCTCAACAGACAACCTTCCTGGAAACATCAAACCTCAGAGTCTCAGAGAGACCCCTCACCCCCCACCAAAAAAAGATCATCACAGTAATTTGCAAATAGGAGGTAAAAACAAGTGGAAGAGAATATAAGAATTACTCTGAGAATATCTAGATTTACATGACTAGAACTTTATATTACATAGGATCAATGTAGCTTCCAAGATTCAAAGACTAATTCTTATTCTGGTGAAAGAACAAGTTTCAAAGAAAAGACCATGAAACAGAAAAGAACTTCGTAGAAGAAAGGTCTTAAGTGAGAAATACTACTGTATTATTCTTCAAGTTAGAACAAACTAGGAGAACAAGACTGGGTACTAATATTTGTTTCTTTGTTTTTTTCCTAAAGAAGGAGGAATAACTTATGGATCAAGAACCGGTCTTGTATAGGTTGAGGTGTTTGCTGCCCAAAGGCATTCACAAAAAAAAAAAAAAATGGAAAGAAGTTTTAGAATTCCTTGCACACTTTCCATAGAAAACTTTAATCTAGCAGAGAACATAAATACATTCCATAAAAATAGAGCATGGAAAAATGATATGGAGGGTAAAAATATAGGCAGCAAGAATAAAATCATAATTCTGAAAGTTTTTTTTTTTTTTTTTTTTTTTTTTTTTTTTTTTTTTTTTTTTTTTCTGGCACCAGAACTTGACAGCCTTAAAAGCAAAATGGGGAATCTAAGACTGGTAACACAACACATAAAATAGGATATTATGTGAACAGCAAAATGCCTGCCAAGACTGTAGTTTGAAAGTTTTGTGTCATACAGGATCTATAGAAATAAAGGTGAAGGTGAGGTTGTATGATTCTAATTAGCGCTACAGCCATCTATAAAGAATAAGAAGGAATGTCATATATAAACCAGAACCACTCTGCTCAAATTGAAATATAACTACAGAAAGGAATCTATTGAGAAAACCCTAGGACTAAGGTGGGTGATGTGTAAAATTCTGTAATTGTCATATCAAATAATTTTTTTTGTTTTTTTCCATTAGTATTATTAAGCTGCTTCAAAATAGATGATATTTTAGTACTGATGTAACAAACAGTGTAATAAACACACCAGTGGAAGCAATCATTTCACCTGCCAGAGTAGTAGAATTTTTCTGAGTACAGCTGGGACCTGCAAGCATGCAAGGCATGACTGAAAGCCAGCAAGGTTGGAATAGACTCAGAGAAAGGTAATGGGCATGGCAACAGTTAAGAAAAGCAGAGCCTATCATATCAGAGAAGAATAAGAGCGTTGGATTTCTGGATTGCGCTTTATAATTTAGTGGCATTGCACCAATAAAAATGCATATTTCTTTGCCTAAAAATAAGAGAAATAGTAGAAAATAAAATCCAAAATAGCCACATAACTTTTTAAAGATCATTATTGAAAACTGTTTAAGAAAGCTTTATCCTCTCCCCAGTAGTTTTAAATATGGCATTTTTAATAAGGACAAAATTCAGGGGAAAAAAACCCTAAATAGTCTTGACTGGTCTTGAGCATTACTTACTCACTCAGAACCTGTGAGTATTGCTTTGCGGTATCATAACATCCCACATCTTTCAGATGGTAATTGTCTTCAGATTCTTCCCTGAGCTCTTTGAATGCTTCCGAGTGCTGATAAAACAGTCTGAACATCAGTTAATTCAGATTTTTCAAATCTGAGTATAAATGGGTGCAGTAGAAATTAAAGCACATTAAAAGAGTTTTTCCAGTTTCACCTAGCCACTGTCTTTTCCCCATCAAACAATTAGATTCTTGGTTCTTCCTTAGTGATTATAAATCTTTTTTTTTTAAATATGACTATCATGCTGCTTCCTTCTTTCTACTGTCCAATGAAAGATTTTTGGTTATAGGAAGTCTGTGCATAATTAGAAGGATTGTGGTGCTTCTGGAGGTGGAGTACTCAGCTAATAGTCATACTGACACCTCAGCAGCTTTAATTCTCTTTTATTATTGATATCTAAGGGTTATTATGTGTATGGCTTTCTTGCATTCAGAACATTTGTCTCAAAGTTGATCCATTATTTAACTGTTATTTTAAAGTTTTTTTTTTTTCTTATTTTTTGAGAGGTATGGGGGACTAAATGAATCTCTCTAGCTTTATTTGGTTTACCTTCCCAAAATAGATTTATATTTTAAAATTCTTATTTTTTTTAAATATTTATTATATGGTGACTATTATTTCCTCTATTCTACAAATGAAAATTTAAGCATAAACAAAAAACAAAATTAATCACATCCAGAAGAAAGTTTTTCAAATCACCTCATGTCCTTTTAGCCAGTACTGTTTGATTCTATAATTAATCACACCTCTCCTTTCCTCACCAATAGGAATCTTTGTCTTGTCTCTTTCCATAGATTAATAAATAACACAGCAGTGCAAAAAAAGTAATAAAAAGTGTTGTTAATAGTTTAGCTTTCTTCTAAATGTCAAAATATTTTAAAATGTTAGTAGGAAACGGAGAGATTTTATTTAAAATATTTTAAAGCTCTGCAAAGATTTTCCATTTGGAAAAATTCCTGTCTCATTCACTAATTAATCGTTCAAAGATGCTCCTGTTTCTTGCTTTAAATTTGCTAGAAAAGGGCATTCTTTCTTTCATCTTCCTTATCCTGCATTTAACATAAAATTCTTATTGCAAGATAAAGTTTTGTTTTTCTTTCCTCTGTATGCATTTAATTATTTTTATACCATTTTATCCAAATCTAGGCAAAGAAGAGTATAATCATCTGCTGTTAAAGAGTACTTGGTCCATCAGCTTCATTCCAACATTACATTCTTCACTAAAATTCAGTACCTAAAAAAGAAAATGAGCAGCCAGGATTCTAGATAAATATAGGAACTCTGAGTTCTTGCTTTCCTCACCTGGACTTGCTGTCATTTTCTGTCACTGCTTCTTGCTTCAGCACCCCATCAATCCCTTTGCTCTGTTCTGTAACGGAAGTTATTAGATAGATACTGTTCCTTAATACACTGTTTCCTAAGGTTGAGTATGTCGAAGTCACTTAGGGGACTTCATGTGTAATTCTCATTTGTTTGAATGGCAGTCAAGAGAACAGTTAGTGGAAAATAACTAGCTAAAGAGAAATAGGTGTTCAAATCCCAGATCTACATTTCAAGATACACCAAAGATTTCCAAAACATATTTAATTCACCAGCCTTGGTGAGGATTTTTAATTTTGATGTATCACATTTTTTAAAAAAAAGAAAGTCATCTGAAAGAACAGGTCTAGCAGAACTTCTTTCAAAGTGTAAAATGCAAAAATGTGTTGATATGTTGACACAGTTCCACCAGGATGTAGCAATAATGCAATTGAATACCACATAACACAGAAACTTAGAAATATTTTAAGATGAAGCTTTAGAGAAATTGGAAGCAGATCCATCATCAAGAGAAACTAGAGATCAATTCTCTGCTAGCAATGTTTTCCAAAGCCTTCCAGAGGCATTCAGGCCTGGAACAGAGTGTGGAAAAGGACATATCCCCATGCTTTCTGCACTGGGATTTTGACTGCTAAGAGCTCAGGTGATGCAGATATGAATTGCAACTTCACTGTAACTAATGACATTTTGCATTTATAAAAAAACAACAGATTGGAGTTTTGTTTTGTTTTATTTTAAAACACTAACACTAATATTACCAGGTATATTTGATAAGATTGAGAATTTCTAGCTCCAGCAGTGTTGCATACATTTTTCCTATGTCTTTGCCTTCAGTTTCATTATGATTTTTTTTTTCTTTTTTTAGATTCTTTCATTTTACTTTTGTGACTTTCATTCTTTATTTGTTACATAATTAATTATACTTGGTAAATATTGGCTGCTATACATTTATTGCTGAAGAAAGGTTTAAATTCTTCCAATTCTGCTACTGTATTTTGCGTAAGTCCCACCTCAACATGTTTCATCAACATTTCTGCCTCCTCAGTGCACTTAAGTTTTGGGTTATATCTATTTTCTTTGACTTCCTGAGTTGATTTTATATGTTTTCTTTTCAAGACTACTGATAATTTTCTTCCTTAAGAAACCAACCCTTGCCTTTTGCTATGACTTCTGATCTAGTTTTGATGGAGCTCTCTTATAGAGATCATGAACAATGGTCAAAAAGTGGCCTCCAGACACTGTGTCTTGCATCCTTTACAAGCAATTATGTTTTTGTCTGCTGCTAATTGCAGTAATCAGGGCAATGTGTTCTATAAAACTTGGTAAGTGATTTTTAGAAACCCAATCCACAGATCCACAGAAGTTCATCTAACACAATTAAAGAGCCTTCCCCCCGCCTTTTTTTTTTTTTTGCATGAAACATAATCACAGTAGCCGAATATTAGTTCGAATATTAGTTAACAAAGAAGTTAATGTGGTGTCAAGCCTGCAAGTCTTCTCTGCGTGTTAGGAATTATGTTTTCAGCAACATTTTTGCTGCTCCTTTACCTCCCAAAATTCCCCCAAAGACCTCAGTCTATCTTTTTAAACCAAACATCTCAAATCAGCTAATCAGAGACTGCCTCAAGCTTGTGTCAGTGATGACTATTTTCTTTGCTGTCTGTTTCATGGGGTATGTTCAAAGTACTTTTGTGCCACTGTCTGTGGTTGCTGGAAAAAAATAGAATAGCCACTTTTCCCTACTCTTCTTTGAATATCAGTGTATTGTCTATACAATCAAGGAATCAACCCACTGCTTGAGAAGACTTTCCCATATATAAGTCAAAAGCCTATCACAGAATTAGAAAATCACAAAACGGTTAAAGTCGGAAGAAACCTCTTCAGATAATCTAGTCTAACCCCCCTGCCCCAGCAGGGACACCCAGAGCACGGGGCACAGGGTGGCAGCCAGGCGGGTTTGGAAGATCTCCAGAGAAGGAGACTCCACAGCCTCTGTGGGCAGTCTCTTCCAGGGCTCTGCCACCCTCACAGGAAGTAAGTTCTTCCTCACATGAGTTGGAACTTCCTGTGTTTCAGCTTACACCCATTACCCCTTGTCCTATCACTGGCTATCATGGAGAAGAGTTTGGCCCCTTCCTCCTTATATTCTCCCCTCAGGTATTTATATATGTATTGATCAGATCTCCTCCCAGTCTTCTCTAGGCTAAACAGGCCCAGTTCGCTTAGTATTTCCTCATGAGATAGATGTGCCTGTCCCTTAATCAGGTTTGTCTCTCTGCACTGGACCCTCTCTAGAAGTTCCACGTTCCTCTTGTCCTGGGGAGCCCAGAACTGCACCCAGTACTCCAGGTGTGGCCTCACCAGCACTGAAGAGAGGGGCAGGATCCCCTCCCTCACCCTGCTGGCAACACTCCTCCTCATGCAGGCCAGGATCCCTTTGGCCTTCTTGGCCATGAGGGCACATTGCTGACTCACGGTCACTGTCAACCAGGACTACCAAAACCCTCTCCACGGAGCTGCTTGCCAGAAGGTCAGTCCCTAACCTGTCCTGGTGCCTAGGGTTATTCCTCCCCAAGTGCAGGACCCGGCACTTATCCTTTTTGAACCTCATGATGTTCCACCCTGCCCAACTCTCCAACCTGTCAAGATCCATCTGAATGGCAGGACAGTACTCTGGAGTGTCAGCCGCTCCATCCAGTTTTGTATCATGTGCAAATTTGCTTGGGGTGCACTCTATCCCTTCACTCAAGTCACCGATGGCCAAGTTGAACAGTACCAGGCCCCATGCTGACCCCTGCAGGACACCACTGGCCACAGGCCTCCAACTAGGCTCGGCCTCATTTATCATGACGCTCTGAGCTCTGCCATCCATCCAGCCCTCAATCCATCCCATTGTTCACTCATCCAACCCACATTGCCTGAGCTTCCCCATGAGGATATTATGGGAGATGGTGTTGATAGTCTTGCTGAAGTCAAGGTAGACAACATCTACGGCTCTCCCATTATCCATCCAACCAGTTATCTCATTGTAGAAGGCTATCAGGTTCATCAAACATGGCTTCCCCTTGGTGAATCCATGCTGACTACTCCTGATGACCTTCTTTCCTGTGACGTGGCTAGAGATGGTCTCTAGGATGAGCACTGGTCCAATGCCTTTCCAGGGATGGAGGTGAGGCTGACCAGCCTGTAATGTAGTTTCTTGGCTCCTCCCTCTTGCCCCTTTTGAAGTCTGGAGTGATGTTGGTTTCTTCCAGTCCTCTGGCCCCTCCCCTGCTCTTCATGACCTCTCAAATGTGATGGAAAGCAGCTGAGCAATAATCCCCTCCAGTACCTCAACACTCTTGGGTGAATCCCATCCGGACCTAGTCCCGGTGTCCAGTTTGCCTAAATAATCTCTAACCCAATCCTTGACCAGTGGAAAGTCTGCCTCTCTCTCTGTTGTCTCTCTTGTCTCCAGGCTCTGTAGTTCATGGGGACTAGCCTTAGCAGTAAAGACAGAAGCAAAGAAGGCATTTAGCAACTCTGCCTTTTCTGCATCCTCCATCACAAAGGCGCCCACCCCACTCAGCAGTGGACGCATATTTTCCCACTTTCCCTAGTCTTCCTCTTTTTGCTGATGTGTTTGTAGAAGCCCTTCCTCTTGTCCCTGATATCTCTCACTAACTCTAATTCTGTATGGGCCTTGGCCTTCCTCATTGCACCCCTGTATTCTCCAGCAATGTTCCTATATTGTTCCCATGTGGTCTGGTCTTTCTTCTATATGGCGTATGTGCTCTTTTTCTCATTAAATTTACCCAACAGTTCCTTGCCCATACACACAAGTCTCCTGCCCTCCTTGCTTGATTTTTTTCTTGCAGCAATGCAAGAAAAAGAGCCGATCCAGAGCTTGGAGAAAGTGGTGTTTCAGTAAGCAAACTCTCCTGGGCCTCCTGTCCTTCCAGGACCCTGACCCAGGGGATTCCTCCAAGAAGCTCCCTGAAGAGGTCAAAGTTGGCTCTCTTGAAGACCAGGGTTGCAATCCTACTCTTGCCCATCTTCCTCCTTGAAGGATCGTGAATTCCAGCATGTCATGGTCACTGCAGACAAGACTGCTCCCAACCCTCACATTTCCAGCTAGACCATCTGTTAGGATCAGGTCTAGCAGTGCCCCTCCCTTTGCTGGCTCATATACCACCTGCATCAAGAAGTTATCTGCAAGGTTCTGCAGGAACCTTCTGAACTGTCTGTTCCTAGCTGTGTCTGTTCCCAGCAGACATCAGGGTAGTTGAAGTCCCGCATAAGGACCAGGGCCTGGAATCGTGAGGCTTCTTGCATCTGCCTATAAAAGGCCTCATCAACTTCCTCTCCCTTGTCAGGAGGCCTGTAGTAAACTCCCATGACAGTGTTGCTCATGTTGGCCTGCCCTTTAATCCTCACCCACAGGCTCTTGACCCGTGCTTCATTCTCCCCAGTGCACAGCTGCATACCTTCCTGTTGCTCTCTCACAAAAAGGGCAACTTTGCCACCTCGCCTTCCTGGCATGTCCTTCCTGAAAGGCCTAAAGCCATCCATGGCCACATTCCAGTCATGAGAGATGTCCCAGCATGTCTCAGTAATTGCAATGAGATTATGTCTCTGCAATCGCACATGCATCTCAAATTCCCCTTGTTTATTCCCCATGTTGTGTGCGTTTACATAGAGGCATTTGAGTTGGGCTACCATTCTAGCTGGGGCAGCTGCAACTTGACTCCATGGGCTTTTGGTAGTTCTCATATTTTGCTGTTTACTCTCTCCAGGCTTTGGACACCCTTCACAGGCTCTGGAGTTAGGCTGCTGGGAGTGAGATGACAGGCCGTCACCTACCTTATCACTTGCTTCCCCGATATTGTATTCCTATCATGTAAGAATAAGATATATTCCATTTTAGAATTCATGCTTCTTCAATGGCTAAAATGTTTATTCGCTATGACTTCCCTTTTCTTACAACATTTTAACATGGTGGAGCTATTTCACTTCCAAATTCTTTAGAAAAATATTTTAAGCTTAGTTTGGTGTTAAGACGCACACACACACACACAAAATGTTTCTCTTAAAAATGCTCAAGTACCCTCTGTTGGGGCTGGATACTAATTTTGATAGATCTCGGAACATTTGTCACACAATAAATAGAAAAGTAATTATACATTTCTATAATGGGTTCAGTTAAGAGGATAAATGATATCTATTAAAGTTCATAAAGAGACTTTCATTCTGATATGATCTGATACAGTTAACATAATAGTGTCACTTTTATTTACCTTCTGTGCTTTGAGCTTGTACTTATGTATGAAGAAGATAGTGCTGTACATTTAAAAACATTACTGAAGCAAAAAAGAAAAGATGAAACATTTCTGACTTGTACTGAGCAATAGTACTTCAAGGTCAGTCATGGCAGAAGTCAGCACTGTATGATTATCTTTACTATTGATCTACTAATACAATATCAACCCTGACCTCAGAAGATCTCTCTCTGCAAACTAAGAGACACTGACGATTTTTTTTTTTTTTCAAGGATGGATTGAAGCCAGACATTTTACTCTGACATGCGGTTAAAGACACCTGTATTCTTACCAATAGAGCAAACTTTGCTAACAGACAAATTCTAGATGCCTCTGAAGTCATGTAGGCAGTCTGCTGCTCTATTATATTAGTAAAATATGATCAATGTTGAAAACAGGCACTACTTATTCATTTTTTTAAAGGAATAAATGACTTTAATACTCATTCCTAGTACTGCTATTGTATATTGCTCCCAAATCTGGTACCACAGCAGCTCCCAAATCTGGTACCACAGGCAGCCTCAACAAGTCACTCACATTTTTCTCTCCTTTTTTTGTGTGTGTTAAACATTTTCATTCCTCCCTGTTGAGACTGTAAGAATTTTAGGTAGTGCTACATAGGCATATTTTAAAATGTGTACACCAGAGAGATACGCAGAAAAATCTTAAATCCTTTTTTTTTTTTTTTTTTTTTTTTTAAAGAAACCTTTCTCAAGGTCAATAATATTTATCGATAAAGAAGTCCTTTCCTTGCCCTGAAAATCCCTCCAAAATCTGTGGAGCTTATGTTCACTCTGTATTTTAGATGCATAAAATCTCCAACAGCTTTAAAAATAGAAGATAGTAAGATTGAACGCAGATCAATATTCAAGTCAGAATACAGTTTTATCCATCTGGCATTCCAGCTATTCAAAGATGGATGAAGAGCTACTTCCAGTCCGATGAGCAAAGCCACAGGTTGAGCACATTTCTCCAGTATAGCTAATGGCACATGGAGGCCACCTGGGCTCACCGGCCTCTTCTGCTCAAACACAGGCTACCAAATGAACGCAGGGGTTTGAGGGGCTCTGTGCTGATGCTACGGACTGCTGAGCTCCCAACTTGGGGCTCATCTGGGGAGTCCTTCGTGAATGTGAGGCCACCCCATATACCCCACACCAGTCACGTGCTGGTGGCTTCTAGAAGGGTCTAGTTGGGGTTTCATCCTCACTCCCATGAGACCTTTTTTCTCTCTAAATCTCAGTTGAGATTATAGTGCGTATGTTTTTAAACAGTGATACTTTCTCCCCTGATGTGCCTTATCTGCTCTGCCCCTGGTGTTTTGACATGGTTGTACTGTACTTTGCACAGTGAGACTCTAATGCACAGAGCTAGTGCAGGGGTGCAGCAGAGAAGTGCATAGGTTGCCAAGAACAGTCTCGCTGTACATAGCCACAGATATCTTGTCCCGTGCATGGACAAAGCCGTGGTTCTGCTCTCTGGATGTGCTACCAAATGTGTAAGACCCGACCAAAGACTGAATTATTCTGGTCTGGGAACTGCCTTAACAAAGCTATGTGTGCAGCTTGCTTGAATGGTGGGCAGAAACTAAAATTTGTGACCAAGTACTTTAAAATTCTGTGCTACGTGAAATAGAGATGTCCCCAGAAATTCTGTAATAGAAGGGCTAACCATAGTAAATAATCATGTAAATACAGGAACACTGGTTACACTCCTGTTCTCATGTAATTAGTTACCTGTGGATACTTTTGTTTTATTTTATTTTTAGTAAGAAAACCAGCCAGTTTGTCAAAATTTTGCTTTTGCAAATGTTATTCTATCTACAGTATAGCTTCTCTAGTAACACATAAGAATCTAACTAGTATACCAAAACCTGTACAGAATTAATATAATGTTTGTAATATGCTTTCTTTCTACTTACATATTTTCTAATGAGACAAAGTTCTGTTTAGGTGTTAAAGCCATTTCTAAAACAATATATATTATCAAAGAGAAAAAAAAAAAGGAAAAAAAAGGGAACAAGAAACATTTGGAATGAATAGATGGATTTTATTCTTTTGAACTTCATTATTATTTTACTGACTTTTTTTACTTGCTCTACATATACAAGCTCTCTTTTGCTCTATGTTTTTTTTATAGTGAATAGCTGATTATGTGGCTAAGTTATAACAAACAAAGGGATTGTTTCAACAAGAGAGGTTACAGTAAAATAGAAGACATTGAGCTTACTAAAAATTGAAGTTTGTTTCTTTTTTATTTTCTGTGAAGGTATGAAAAATTACAAGCAAAACAAACAAAAAAGTTCAACAAATTCATTTAAGATCCTTTTTATGTTGATCTTACATCAGTGCATCTTACTACTTTATTTTCTATTTTCTTTCTTTTTTTACTTTTTTTTTTTTTTTTTTTTTTCCCCAATGGGATGGTCTAACTGTTTAACTGCAGAATATCAAGAATATGTTCTAATCTTAAAGTTTTATTCATTTCAGTATTGGGGTAAAGTTCACATCTTCTGAAGATTTATACTAATGAAAATTGTCCAACACAGCAAATAATAATTTAAACTTGAGCTACAAATGTAATTGGTTTTATTTTGGAAAAACGCATTTCTAATATAAAGGGATGATGCTTGAAATCAAAGCTTCTGTGGAAATATGTCTGCTCAAAAAGAACTGCAATGGAGAATGGTTTCTTAGGTGAAGGTGAAAAATTTCGCTTCAAACCATCAACAAAGAGGCACTGACCTATGTTTACATATATACTAACCTTTTTTTCCTCTGGCTCATTTGATATTTATGATGAAATATGCTCCAAAAGAAAAGATTGCTTCAAAAGTCTCAATCAGGCCTTGAAGATCAACTCCAGCATTTCAGTGAATTCCTAAGAGAGACCACCCTTCAAAGTTCAAAATCATTTCTGAAAAGAGAATTCCAATTTGCAGCCAGGTCTCATTTTTAGGTCTTCTACAGACAGCAAGAGCTGAAGCAAACTACATACAATTTCTTCCTTTTCACTATTCAGAACATTTCCAAAACATAGCATGAGTGCCTCTCATACACTGGAAATATATTCTTTCTTCAGACTCACACCTGTTCCAAGTCTTCTCTGGCATAGGAGATTTACAAAAGATGTGCCATAGCCTGCCCCTCCCCTGAAGAATTCCAATTTTGTTCTATCCCAACCAAAGACACTAAAATTTTGCTATAGCAGTAATTCATTGAGATATGTACCAGCTGGATGGAGCTGAGAGATACTGATTTATTTTTTCCTCTAGTTACGGTACCATGAAAAGAGGTGGAGCATCTCTAATAAAGCAGCTAATGAAAAGAACAACTTTCTATACCAAAAATTTTCATAGCAAAATCTAACAAGTAAAACACTTCTACCAAATCATGTGCCAATAAGTTTGGGTGTATGGGAAGATAACCCTATTTCTACCAGTACAAAATCAGTTCTATAAAACTTAGATACTTCAGCGGTATTTTATTTGTTTTTCTTGAAATGAAGTCCTTTTATTGACTAATCTAAAAATTCCCATACTGGTCAATAGGTAAAGAATACACCATACTAAGAACTTGTTAAATTATTCATGCAGGTAACTCAAGAGCAAAAACCACCCCTTGTTCTTAAAGATCCTAGTGGATTACCAGCACAAGAGCTGGTATAGCTTATATAGATTCTCACTGAATGAGCTGTATCATAAAGCTGAAGATGCTAGTAATTTAACCTGACCTTTTCCCCTCAAGAACATAACGCTAAGAGTAAAAAGCAGCGTGTAAATAGATCCAATGAATAAGACTCATGATTTTCGGCAGTTCACTCATAAAAATTGTGAACAGCACGTCAAAATGTGTTAAATTCAACCTCCAATAAATAGATTAAATTTTATGGGAATACTTTCTAGTCTAATGTTATGGAAAATATTTTGACACTAACTGCTCATAGAGTTGGCAAAAGACATTGAAGAAACAGAGTGTGTGTATTATATATATGTATGTAGAGAGAGAGAATTTGACTGAACAAAAAAAAAAAAAAAAAAAAATAGACCAAAAGCTAAAGGGAGTGCTTTCAGCCTTGCAATTCACCTTTAATGTCAATGACAATTTATTCTTCTAGTAATTTTATCCTAAAATTTTTTCTCAAATATTGTGTGCAAAAATTCATGATGTTCTGGTCGTCCTGGTAAGGGTAACACTTGACTCTTGTCATGAGGAAGAATTGTTTTATGTAGCAATGTAACAGATAGAAGAAAAGAATGACAGAAACAGCTGGATCCTCTCCCTCTCTTTAAAACATCCACAGGAGGTCCTATAAATTGACACAATTCAAAATAAACACTGCCGAGAATATATTTTCTGCTACAGAAAAAATCAATATAATTATGTAAATACCATGGCATTTAGAACATATATTTCCTTAGGTCAGTAACTATTGCAGCTAATATACAGTTAAGAAAGCTGAAGTCACTTTATTCTCTTGTTCCATTAAAAAGATAGGTTATCTATTTACCCATGCATGCAGTGTTGCATGCAGGTTTGTTTTTTACTTTGACTGACACTTATGAGATTTGTTTTATTGCATATAAAAACGAAAGAGAAACTTGTTTAACTTAACTTCTTCAAATTACTATAGATAAATAAATAAGACCAATATCCCGTGCAAATTACACCTGGTAGAGACTGATCCTAGCAGGTTTTTCTCGTGGTATGCACAGTAACTGGATGCTTGTGATACAGACTGTAGCAGCTACTGCATCATTTCTGTAATGGTTCCCTAACACGTGGAACTGTAAAACACCTAGATCATTCCTGGAACATTGCTGGACTCCTCAGGAAGCAAGATGATAGGAGTATCTATGCGCTGGTTGCTGTACTCCAAGCTAAGGTTATCTGGATAGGAAACTATCCTGGACATGCCAGTAAAAAATGTACACTGAAAAATGAAGGCAGGAATGTCTGGAATCTGACTGGACTGTATCTTACTTTCTTTGCCTTTAATTTTTTTTTTTTTTTTTTTCATTGCTTTTATAACAAAGAATTAAGGAAGTCTTTGAAGGCTTCAGGCTTCTATATGGAATAGGAGTTACATGCTGAAACATGACACCAATGTATTCTGAGCTGCTAAGCAGTGTATACTCATGCCTGTAAATAAAGGTTGCAACCTGTATTCAATCCAATTATTTCTGTATTGGTGTCATAATTTCATCTGAGGCAATATGATAGTGTTTCTGTCAAAAACATTTTGAATTGTCCAAGGTAGATTGTCTGCAACAACACAACAGAAAATAAACAACAACAATAGTAAAAAAAATGAACAAATGAATAAACTAAAAGCAAAGTGAGAAGGATTCTGGTTGAAACAAAAATGGCCTTTTGGATGCACATTTCTATGTGCATCTTCATTCCTGAATTAATTTTCATAAATAAATGCAAATGTTCCTCTGAAAAAGTTTCACAGAAGAACGTCTTGGTAAAGGATCTCAAAACAGAGGATCAAATATACTTTATATTCTGGTGGAACGATGAGAAAGGAAGATACTAGCATTTACTAAACCAAGTTACTTAATATTGTCTTTTCTCTAACACTCTCTTTCAATTTATGTACTAAATACACAGACTTCACTCAAATTCACTCAAACCCTCTAGCAGAATAAATATAAAAATGAGATACCTCTTAAAAGGCACTATCTCTTAATAGGCATAATTATTTTTAAGAGTTCTAAGACTGTCCTTAAAGTTCTCCACAGCTTCAGAAACCTTTTCTGCCTAAGTATATCAGAAAGAATGGCCAGATCAATTTTTTTATTTATGGGATTTCCAATTCTTTGGAGAAATTGCAAAGGAAAAGCAGAAGAGTTATTATAACATCTATCCCTTTCCTAAACAATGAAAACAATACATTTTGTAGATAACTCTAGAGTGAAATCTCTAAGTCCTTGGATTAAAAATCACACAAAGCTTCTCAGACTGTAAATCTTCCATTAAGAGACAGTTTACAACAAAGTCCAAGGATTAAGTTTTTTGTCCCTAAAAAGTATAACCTTAACAGATTTATATCTTTAAATATATTCAACATACAAGATGAATGATTTTGGTGATATGAATAATCTTAAGGCCTCAGAATTTCGCAGTCTTTGGAACTTTATTTATAGCCTTGTTTTCTAATGTAGAATATTGTGATTTAAGATTAAATCAAATATTATACTGGCATACCTATTTGGAATACCGACTACATTTAAGTTCTGTGCTTGATTTCTGAAGGTTTAATAGTTTCACTTATATCAAAAGGACCAAAAAGAAGACTGAAAACTTAGCTGTGCCTGAAAATAGGTGTTTTCAGCACACTTGAAAACCAGATACCACAAAAAAACTTTAGACACCTTTCTGAAAGAATATAATTTGTGCAATGATTATTGCAATGAAATTCATAAAAAGAGTCCAGGGAACATCAACAAAATGCTTTAACTGAAATATCAATTTGTTGTGCCACACAAAACAATGTGTTCTAGAGTCAATTATAACGAAAATGAAAAGCTAGAGCTATCAGTGATAAAATATGTTCTACTAATATAGTAATACGTAAATAATTCATAAATAATGAATAATAATACATAATAATAAATACTAAAGATTGCTCACCATGATGCTAATAATATGTATTCTCCGAAGGCTTACAGATCACACTTCCAGAGTTTAAAAATTATTGGGGAAAAAAAAATCCAGTTGCCTTGTTACATCTTTTACATCTTTTACATCTTTTAACATTAAAAGTTACATCTTTTAATGCAAAGTTACTTGCTTCTTTTGCCTCTACTTCTGTCTCTCCTTATATAATTTCATTTGATATCAGTTTTTAAATATTCAACTTGACTGTTTTTTTCACAGCTTTGTTGCCTATAGTCTCATACATTTGTACTGCTATTTAAATCATTTCTGTGTTCTCAATGAAATGTCAATCTGATCAGATATTAAAAAAAGAGAATGCATCATCTCTCCAGAACTATGCCCTCAGTGCAACTCATAATTTTATGATTTGTTACCATATTGTAAACACATTATATATTTTATACACATATTGTCATACACATACATACATATATATATGCATATATATAAATATACTCAGTTATCTCTTTTCCAGAATAAAGAATTCTACTTTACTTTCTCATGCCTTACCCTGATCATCTTCGTTGCCTCTTTCAAAACATTATTTTCATTTCTAATATACCATTTTTAAGGTGAAGAAAGTTGAAATGGACCATGAGATTTGAGACGAGGACAACCATAGAAATGTACAATGACAAAATATCATTCCCTGTTTTAATCTCTGAATTGTTCTGAATAATATTTTTAAATTATTCTGAAGATCAGCTTATGATTCAGTAGTTTTTCCACTGCAAGTATTCAGGCCTAATACGATAAAGTGAGAGTATGGTGGTGATATCAGTGTTGCTATAAAGAACAAGTGATTTTAAAATTTTTCACAGAAACTGTCAGCCTTCTCCCCATATTTTGTACAATATCTGCTATCAGATGCTGTACAAATGCTGCTAGCTTGAACTTCTATTACATTTTACCTCTTCCCTGATCATATGACTCTTGTGGGTCTTTCCACCTGTCTGTACTTCCTATCAGTACAACTTCTGTCCTGCTCTTTCTACATCAGCCCCAGCCTTTGCATGTACTAATCATTTCTCTCTCTACTACTAGAACTAGACCGTACTGTTCCCTCATTATACTATATCTGGCTTGGCTTTATTCTCTACTTTCAAAAGTTGGAAGTTTTGCTTCCTGCAAGCCTTTCTCCTTTGGGTAGTGTTATAAGTTGCAGTTTACCCAAAAATATCTGTTTCATTATTAATCTTCTTTGGAGTCCTATGTGTCTTATATTCAACTAACTAAGTTATGTCATCTGTTCCTTCACTAGCTCTTTTAGTTTCCATCCATACTGTTTCTATCCCAAATTACTTCAGGTATTCTGTCAGTGTGAATGTTATATGCAAATGCAAGTCTTCTGTATCCATGGATATTTACTGCCATTTTTTTCCTTTCAACGCTATAGCGCTTCCTCAAAAACCTTCAGTGGCTTTTATTATAACTTTAAAGAAGAAAGGATACATTTTGAAAAGTGACATTACCCACAAATAATCTCTGCTCCCACTGGTCACTGGTCCTCTCGGAAACATCCAGACTGACTGGTAGACCTTTTTCTTGAATTAAATCTGGCACCTACCTGAGGACTAAATAGGAATTTACGCACAGAAGATAATCAAAGGCAAACAGCCTCCAGAAGATATTCATTTGATAAACCTCCATTCTCACCACATGACATGGCCCTCAGACACAAGCTGAAGCATTCATCAGAAGCTGAAGTACTCATCTGCCTCTCCACTCATCTGCCTCTCCACTCATCTGCCTCTCCTCAAAGGCAAATCCTGTTTGCTGGCAGTTTTCTTCTTATATATTATATATCTTATAAATTATGTAAGATAATACAGAAAAGATTTGCATATTTTTTTCCTCTAACATTCTTCTAAATGGAAAACTAACATTTTATTACCTATCCAATATAACGTATATATGTATATAGGTAATTAGCACAATTCAGAATTCTCACAGTTTTTTATGCAGTCCCGGGAATACAGGTAAGCCATTTAGTAAGCTGTTCTTACACTTTTAGGAAGATAAAGGCAAACTGGGAAGCATTAGGTCCTATAGGGACCTTAAGAGCAATGAAAAATATTTATGACACTGAAAAAATGGGTGTATATGCCCAGATTACTTTTCTTTAAATTAGCTGTTACGCGATTTAGGCTAATTTCTGTTACTGGTTTGTTAATAGATTTCTTTTTCCGTGAAGAGACAGAACTGACTTCAAGGTCTAAAACTCCTGCAGGCTGATTTTGACCAAAGGTTACCATTTAGTGTTCTCAGAAGCTGGAGCACTTGAAGCAATTGCTCTTGGATTAGACAGATATACCCTGAGGGCTCAAGATCTTTTCTGTTACAATCTTTCATGTGCCTTTTGGCATCAACCTCAGAATTACTCCTTACTCTTCTACTTGGTGCAGACGGAATACCACTCTCTGTGGTTTCTCTAGGTCTATGTCTTTGTACTTAAGTAGAACTTTTAACAATACATTACAAAAATATATAAAATTTTTAAAAAAAAAGGCAAAAGGAAAGAAAATTTTCATCATTTTAAATTTAAGTAGCTCCATGAGAGCTATATTAGAAATGTTAGCATTTAAGAGACAAAAAAAAACAAACCAAAACAAAACAAAAAAAATTTCAGGGTAACATTTATAAGCAATAATCAGAGGCATGAAAACAAAGTTCTAAACGATGAGGAAAAACAAATCTAGAGACAGAATCATAAATGTTCCACTTGGTTTTGGTTTTGCAAAAATAATTCACTAAGATACGTGTTATTGACAAAGTCCTTCCAAATTGACAATATTCCTGACTTTTGTTTATGGATCAAAGTGTCATTGCTCAGTATGTGCAAGGCTCGTATAAATTATGGCACCACGCAGAGGCTATGAAACTATCACTTTGCTTCACCAAGTTAAATATCATATCTGAAATAATTACAAGTAGGATTTTTATTA
>VZSV01000229.1:536082-546899 GCA_013398735.1 Nothocercus julius | reverse complement strand
AATAAATAGAGAGGGAGAGGGGGAAAGGGAGAGAAAGCTGGAGGAGTTAAAATAGTGTTCATCATCTTTACATCCTCAATAATACCTACTCTAAGTATTTTAAAGTGTAGCCATTAGCTTTTTATTTCTCTCTGGGGCATGTTCTGATCTCAGTTAAAACAATTTCAAAGAGATCAGAATTAGACTGCCATTTTTTTTTCGAGGAACAAAAAAAGTAAATACAGTTGGGGGGGAGTTTGGAGTGGGTTAAAATTTAAAAGACATATTCCCTTTTTATATTCATTTAATTATGTGTTAGGCTTCTCCTTCAATTTTTTTTTTCCTTGATATTTCAGTAAGAGTTCATTATCTGTGGGTAAGCTGCCCATGCATAAGCTCATTATAATTAAAGCTTTGCTGTTTTCAAGGACATACTTTACATCTCTTAGTAAAGTGTTATAAGATTCTGTCTCAAGACATAATACACATGAAGGCATGCTATGTAGAAGTGGGAGAGGAATTCTGATGACTCTCTGAAATTCAACTTTTTTTTTTTATGGCCTTTTTTTGTGAAATATGGTTTGCTGGAAACAAATAAATGAGTAAAACATTAAGAATAGAGCTCTGTTAATTGTTTATGATTCATTTAGCATGTGTGGTTAAACTGTCTGAGAGCCAATTTTGCTCTCATTTAAGCCATTATTACCCTAATGAATTCTGTTCAGTTGCGCAGAATTATTATAGAATTACAGTTATGTAATAGAGCATGACTTGGCCCCAATCTTAGCAATGACATTAATACAACTGCTAAAAATTCCATTTATACTTCTGTCAGCTGGTATAAATCAAGCACTATGGAATTCGATCATGTTAAACTCTCACCTATTCAGAATTTTTCCCCCAGTTTAAGGAACAAGACTTCCTTTAAAGTCTTGGAAATGTAGTTTGGAAAAATGCAGGTTTCAGTTGAATCAGATATCCACATGATTTTTTTATTTTTTTTTTTATTTTTTTTCCCTGATGTATCAGTGTCCAGTAGTGTACTAAAACCTTTTCTACATTTTTAGAAATAGAAGAATTAGGGACTGGCAAGGCACACCTTGGAAGACTTAATATCAAAGTTCTGCATTTCGTATCAGACCTCACATCTCTCCTGTGAAAAAATTTTCTTGACCTATATGATTTTGTCTCAGTTTAGTTTGCAGTGCACATCTTTGACATACACATAAGAATTCATCCAATGCATGCTTGTTAAATCTATTCGGAAACAGACCCTGAACAATTTCTTTTTTTTTTTTTTCCAGGATGAACATGGCTGAGAAGTCTAGCCTCAATATAGCTTGTGACAGTAAATATATCTAGTTGTGTTCAATAGGCAAAGTTGCAAAATAAATATATAAAAAGAGTAGTGAAGAAGAGCAAGTCTTTTCATAAACAGATATAAGTTCCTAACATATCGTGTTATTTCTTCTTTTAGCACTCTGCTGACATTTTTCTAGAGGCAGTGTTTTGAACCATTTACCCTCTCCAGTTGTTCTAATTATATCCATCAAATGTGATGCATGTTTAATATTTTAATAGGATTTTAATAGGACTGTAACTCCTTGTTTAGCAGCAAGTTTAACAGGAGTGTAATTTATTGTTGATAATGTAAACGAAGCTGGATCCACCTACTAAATAAGTGATAAATCTGCATGCAAAACCTCACATCTTACATGACATGTCTGCTCAGAATGCAGATCCTTCTAAATCAAAGTGGAGGAGATCTTTGTACAAGATGAACAAGGAACAGGTTTTCAAGTGTTCAATACTTTATTGTTCTTAGTAGTAATAAAAATAAATATATCTCACAATTTACATATAAATCATAAAGTTTTCACAACACTCTGAATGCCAGAAAATACACATTCTGTGGGGAAAAAAATGGTGCCTATCAGCCACTGAGAATCTACTTTGTGAAATGTGTGTAACCTCAGTTGACCAAAGATAAAACATTTTTCGAAAGAAACATCTTGAATATGAACGACTGATAGACAGGATTTTCAAACAGTAGCTAAGGGACATTCAGCTATGCTGTTATCATTGTATATAACATAACTATGTTTAATAGTTTGAGATACTCACTGGAGTAAAAGTGTCTCCTTAAAAAAACATTACACACACATAAAAGGAAAAAATAAAAAAGAAATGAAAAAGAAAACAAATCACAATACCAAAAACCTGAATGTGCATTCAGGCATAAACCATAAGACACCAAACAAAGTAACTATAAGTAAATAAACAAATAAATATATATATACTTAATAGAAGAGAAAGAATGTAGAAAAGAGACATTACTAATCAAACTTGCACAATAAATCAGAACGGACTATAAACACCATGTGTTATGAATATCAGATAAGACTCTGCTTATTAGTCAGATTGCCTTCAAGAGAGACAACTTTTACTGCATTTTGAAATTTTTAAATCCATATTATGTATGGATTCAATGAATCCATACAAAGCACAAAAATTCCGAAGTTCCATTTTAACGGGAAAAAAATGTCATGGAATTAAGTAATTCATGCTGGACAACTATAAGAAAAGCAAAGAAAATAAAATCTCCTTTATCCGGGAAGTCAGTGCTGAAAAGCGTTTATTTTCAGGATGACAGATTCGTTACGCTCCTCCACTGCCATTCCAGGCATAGGATTTCTGAAGTATCCCAAATCTCTTTGTTTACACTGGAATAAGCAAGTATGCTATTAATTCACTTGTGGTATTACAGAGCTGGTAGGTCATGCTCTTTAGCGTAATGACTTTTCTTGAAAAAGTGGAAAAGATCCAAATGAACTATTGACTCACTTTTTGGTCCACCATAGGCATAGTCACATTTGTAGCTGGGATGTGATCCTAGCTCACTGGCACTCTGGGTGGAGATTGTCCATTAATATATTAACTGCTAATTTCTAATAAAATGTTTACAGATTTTTTTTCAAAACTTTTGAAGTCTAAAATTAACAAACATTTCTGTGTAATAGAAAAAAAATATTTAGTGAGCAATGCGGATAAAAGGGATGACAATTTCTCACAAGAGCCTCAGAATCTGGGGGGCATATTTTGCTTCTAAAATGCACCATCTTTATGATTTCTCAGGAAACTTAACAACTCATTTGACTTGAAACTGGGCCAAAATAAAATTACAAAAATAGTATTTTCAGTGAACTAGATGACTAGTGAAAAGGTAACTATGAGGTCTACAGCAGTTACAAATAATATGTTTTGCACATGTAAAATCATATATTTATTTTCAACATATTTGGTTTCAAATTTCAAAGCTACTCAAAAGAGGTGGATGACTGACTTCTGCAGGCACACCTGCAACATGTCATTTTAATATTTTTTGAGAAAAAAATAAAAATATATATACATACACACACAGACACATATATATCAGTTATGCTGCCATCATCATGTATATATATGTATGCATATATTTACATATACACTTTATGTATGTTTTTTAGATATACATTTTATAGATTCATGAGTATAAGGAAGATATTTAAATATACTCAAATCTGTGTTTTGGGCAAATAATGAAAGGATGAACAAATCAATTCTGTGATATTGCTTATATTATTGCTTACATCAGAATTGAGAATACGCCAGTTTTTCACGTCTACATTTATAGGGCTAGTGCCATATTCCTTGGGAAATGTATCAATGTTGTTATAGATATTAATATTATCAAATTCAAGATTTCCTGTTAAGAACAGCAGTATGAAACACCAGCAAGATTTTGTTATTATCAATTATTATCAGTTATTTGAATTTAAACCTTTTTTTTACCCCCCAGCTTTATATGAGATTAAATTCATTCTGTCAGTCTGATGATTACTTTCCAGCAATTTATTTCACTAACCTAGTGGTTAAAGTAGGAGAATTTATCAGCATAGAACAATAGCCTACAATTAAGCTTATGCTTAAATATTACAGTGAATTACTGTCTTGAGGAGATGTATTGCATTCAGAGAAACTATTCCAGGTCTCAATGTATAACCCTCTATTTCTAACATGTTGTGCTACACTTAGTGTGAAACACACATTCTCTGGCTGCCTTGTTCTAGGGAGTTTTGATTGTTCGTCTTAAATAAGATCTGTATAGTGCTTCCTGTGTAAATCGTCAGAATTTATGAGGCTGAGTCAGCTTCAGTTTCTCCAGATTTTAAAGCAAATGTCTTCTGTATCTCTTACTAATAGGAAAATCTAGAAATGGCTGTCAGTGTTTGTCAAATGGCCTTCTCCTCCACTTAGACGTAGCTCTAATAAGCAGTTCATACTAAAATCATACAGGAACAATCTCTTAAAATGTGTTTTTCCTTGTCTGAGAACACAATTGCATAGAAATTGTAACTTTTGTATAGAGATTAGTAATACTGCCTAGAGTCACAATTGCACTTAGAGTGGATTGCAGGCCAAAAATAATAACGTAGTCTCAGACAATGACTGAATGCCATTAGCACTATTTGAACCATAAGTGAGCTTTTCTGAAAGACAGTGGGAGCAAATACATCACTTATAGTGTATTTTTTCAGCAAATATGTTCAATGAGTTTCTGTGGAGACAGAAAGGTGCCTTCTTTCCACTGTTTGGCTGAAATTCATTCCACTGGCAAAAATCTGACACTGCAAGCCATTACACGAATGAAGAGATGTGACTTGTCAAGAGCAAAAATCACTCTTCACTCTCCATGTACTGCTTGGATTAAAGTCTGTCCTTTAGTGCCTTTAGTGTCACCTGGACAGGGCGTGAAGGCTACTTCCAGACTGAGTATTAAACCATGGATCTTAGACCCTGGGTCTGCCACAGTGTAACTTAGATCAGCTGTATATACTTCAAGCATCAAGACAGAGAACCCAACTCCTGACCTCAGGATGTATACTGAAATCCTCTTTTTTCAGGGCAGAACAGGAACAACATTTACTTACTCTGAATGGGTCAGTCTCCTGATGTCCTGATAACCATCACCACAATTTCACTGCTTTCTTAAAACCATTCCATGAATGCTTAAACAATGACTCAAGTCATTCCACAGTTCAGATATATAAAAGTATTCATAAAATGAATAATAATATTTAAGGTCTAAAGTACATCAAATAACACTGACTTTACTTTTCACTTCGAGGCTATAGTAGTTCACAGAACTACTGAGAATTTCTCCAGTTTTCTAAGTTAATTGAGCAAAGTAGGTTACATATTAAACAAATATATATATATATATATATCATCTTTTTCCCTCATCTCCTCTCATTTCTTCCCATGTTTTCAAAAAGGAGCAAACTCAGCTCCCCTCCTTTTCCCCCCTGTACCCCAGAAGGTGTATCTGCTCTCTGGAAACTTCCTGTGAATTATGAGACAAAATCAGTGTCTTTTTAATGGTAGTTGATTATAAAAATTGTACAGGAACTCCACCTGTGATATTCAAATACATCAAGCTATTTTAAAACTTTGGAGAGGAATTGTTATGTAAGTTGAGCCAGCGGGTTGTCTGATGTAGGGCTGCATGTATGTGTTTATGTATTGTATGTATATGCACATACATATATGTACTCATATGTATATGATTTTGTGTGCATATATATAAAATAAATATCTATAGTAAGGGGGTGTGTGTGCATGTGATTTTTTGGCACACACACATATACACATGGACAATATAAGCATGACATGATTAACTGACCCAATAACTCAGATTTGTCCCCAAAACCATTATCATTTAAATCTATGGAAGGTTAAGACAGAAAAACAATCATGACATTATAAATGCAAAATCTTTCTCTTAATCTTTAAGTTGAAAAAAGCTCTCTGTTTCCTTCAAAGAAGAACTACATCTTAAACAGTGTTTGGTTTGGGGGAGAGGAGATAAAGGTAAATTGAAGTAACATATTCAAGCACAGAGTTCGTACAAGAAAATGAAGTCCAGAAAGATCGAAGAAGAACAAATTAAACAGAACACGAGGACTTGCAAAGAAGTTTGTCCTATATATTTAATAGTACGTATTCCGAAACACAACTTTGAAAGAGGCATCTAAGCAGAAAACAGTGCAGCAGAGCCATCAAAAGTTAAAGAAAATAAAAATAAAATAAAAAATAAACAACCTTTCTCCTGTCATCAAGTAATTTAAAATATGGAGAAAATAATCTTGTTATTATTCAAAATGTTTAGGGAGAGACTATTCAAACTATATTCAGAAAGACTATATTCAGACTTGACTGAAAGATGAAGAATCTTGAAGAGATATGGTATCAACTAATGAAATAACTAGGCCTTTCCCCCCACTTCCTCACTGGTTTTCATCTATGGAACAAGAATGCAATCAAAGAAGAGCATGCAAATACATACCAAAACCCTAAGAAAGCAAGAAGGATACTACTTTTTTTCTTTTTTTTCTTTTTTTTTTTNGTTCTATGTTGGAGGGAAACAAAAAAACAAACAATGTTATCTGTGAAAATTTGCATCTAAATCTGGCATTATTCACTACTCTTATTTAATGACCTGGCAGATGAAACGGAGAAAGCTCCTTACTAGGGCTGAGTAAAGAGTAAGGATCACCCTCTTCAACCTGCTGGCAACACTCCCTAATGGTGGCCTACCTTGCAGCATGGCGCCACATGTTATCTTTCTTGCAGAGCTGTTGGTCACCCCCAGCCTCTCCTGGTGCCTGAGGTTGCTCCCTGCCAGGGGCAGTACCCTCCATTTGCCTTTCTTGTGCTCCATGAGGTTCCTCTCTGCCCAAATCTCCAGTCTGTCCAAGTCCTTCTGAATGGCAACACAGCCCTCCACTGCATCAGCCACTCCTGCCAGTTCTGTATCATCTGCACACATGCTGCGGGTGACCCTGTGCCTTCATACAGGTCAATATAGATATTAAGCATTTAGAGTTGAGATGTCCAGTAAATGTTGCCATCTGTCAGATGGCAGTTTTGCAGATAAGTATTTGGTATCACCAGAGGAAAGTGAATTCAACAGTATTAACCTGTTGCCACAACTCCGACTCTGTAATGAGAGTTTGCACATTGCAGCCCAAAGGATATGTAAAGTAAAACTCTTTGGTGGCTCCAAGTGGCTCGTTCAAATGCTAAACTCAACATTTAAGCAAAATATCTGAACATAAGTAAACTATCTGAACATAAAAGAACATAGAAAGCTCCTGAACTATTTTCTCAAACAAATATTCTCCAAAAATAATTCTAAATCATGAATTTTGAAAATAAAATATCATTTGAAAAAATGAAAAAAAAATATTTTCTATTATTTTTTATTTAGATGAAAGTTCTTTGTAATGGATATTCATATTCACTAATTATATTGTTATCAGAAGAAAAAATCATATAAAAGTCCTAATATATGTTTCTAATTTTGAAGTCTAATAATACTTTTTTAAAGTATATGCTGTAAAGGTAATTTTTTAGTATGTGAAATTACAAGCAAAAGGAACTATGTAATTACATAATGATATATTACATATAGTTAGATTTTGGAGGTCTGTTCAATCATGACAAGAAAGGAGAAAAAAAGGAAGGAACTTGAAAGATGTCAATAGGAATTTACCATGATTTGTTTTGATCTCCCTGCCACTTAAATAGGAAACGATTTCTTCAGAAAATACCGGTAGGCAAGTTTCCATTATGAGGTGATATTTTTATTTGTTCCTCATTTTTGTTTGGATTGAGAACAGCAACTGTGTTTCATACTGTCAAAATTTGAACTTGGAAATTTATATCTAATATATAATCCTTTCTCGATAGGAAATTTCTACTTTGTTAATTCTGCAAAGAGAAAGGGAAGAGATTGCTGGCTTTAAAACAGCTCAATTTACATAATACTGTACATTTATATTTACATAATAAACATTTACATAATAAATATTTACATAATAAACATTTACATAATACTGCACTTCTATAATTGCTTTGTATAATGTAGCAGAGATCCTTGGTTAAAGCCCCAGTTGCCCAAGAATCACTGATCCACTCATGTAACTTTGCAAACACATGCATCATTTGAAGAGCACGGAGGTGGGCTTTCAACAGTTCATCAGTAAGAATATGAATATACAATAAAGAATTGCACCACAAAACCGATATGGTATTATGCAAGAAAGCCTGTGCTGTAACATTCTATTTCATTTTATTTACTTCTCTTAAAAGGCAGAGCACTAAGCAATTTTATACTGTGTTTAAATTTGAAAAATCTAAAGTAGAATATTTATTAACTGAAAGGAATACAAGTTTATTCTGGATGAAAACCATTTTCAGCCTACTAAAGGGAAGCTGGCTTGATGCATCATGCTTCATGCTGCTCTTCTCTGTTGAACTTGACTGCAGAAAGTTATGTTATTAAAAGTTGTCTTTTTCTTCATAAACGTGCATGACCTAGCAGAGTTTAACATGAGAAACACCCACAGATGCTTCCATTTTCATTGGCAAGCACAATCTATGATAAATGTCAAAGTCCAAGGAGTATGGTCTTATAGAGAGCTGAAGTGAGAAATCTGTAATTTTGTTTATCTATTTAAACAACAGCAACAAAAGATTATTGATAACCATGAAAAGTATAAAATCTTTCTAAAGACAAAAGGTCATTTTGCTATAAATATGAAATCTCGTGCTTTTAAAAAAATACATACAAAATAAATGTATATTTTCAGGAAGTATTCAAGAGTCTGAAATTAAAGAATATTGAAAGGGTACACTGCTAAAATATTTTGAAAATAACCTGACAGTTGATATGAGGTTAACTGCAGTCCAAGAAAGCAGGGAAAAGGGTAAAAGAAAGCATTTCTTCTTGATCCTCAAGGGTTATAATTATATGTGTCAGAAACAAATCCCCTCTGACTGGGATAATTAAGCTGTTCCCAGAAATTGTTGGCACATCATAAGGAAGTGGCAATTCCCGTGAACCTTATGGCATCCGCTGGTGAGGCTCTAACAAGTCCTCTCACCAACGCCCATGTAGACCCAGATTTTACAGTCATGCCTTGTCACAGGCCTAACTTGAACCTCGGAGTCCCTATACTTTGGAGGAGGTGGTGTTGAAAATGGGGTACTTATCACACCAACTGCTTTCTTTCATGACATCTTGTCATAGAAGTCTATTGTATTAAGTTTTAAAACGGTATTATAATCTTGTTTTGTTAGGGCCTTTCTTTGTGTTAGCCTGGTATTAAGAATGAAGTGCTGCTTCCCAGGTGTGACCTTTATGCAAAGAATAAACGAAAGCATATCTGCCTATCTCACTCCAGAAAACACCTGCTATGGAAAATGTGAGGAAAAGACTCACTCTAGTCCCTCTGCTTTTCTCGTTTTTTTAAGCTGTAAATGAGATAAAACAAGAGCAGATCAGTCTACTTCTGTTTCCTTCCTCCAAAGTGTTTCTCACTTAATCTGCAGATGGAAATTACTGCTGCATGTACCTTGCTTTTCCCAGTAGGAAAAGAAGATTTCATGAAGAAGACTGTTCAGATTTTTGCAGTGTGCCTTTTAGCAGTGACCAATATCTACCCTTGCACAGATTGTAGGATGGCTCTAGTCTGAGGCAGGATTGAATTTGCTTCACCTGTGTATCATGCGCAGTAATTTAGAACCGCTGAAATTATATAACATAAAAAGATAAGAGTTGTGTTTCAAAAAGGTATTAGAAAGCTGAATATAAAGTTTTATTTCATAATTAGCCATCTGGAGAAGCCATAGTGAGGTACAAAGATGCTAAAATAAGTAATCTTTCCTTAGGGGAATAGGAACATGAAGCTTACCTTTGCAGTAAAAATAAAATAATAAAATAAAATAAAATAAAATAAAATAAAATAAAATAAAATAAAATAAAATAAAATAAAATAAGGAAACCTGTGTCCTAGGACTAAAGAAATACACTTGGAGACTGCACAAAACATGGAGACAGAGGACAACACTTGTGATTGTGATATCAAATTGTATGTTTTTAGGAATAGGATTAGCCTAGCATATTGTCATAATATTTCATTTATACATTCCATCTCCTCATAGCTTTAACACACTTTTAGCACTGATCATACCCTGTAAAGTTTTTTTTTTTTTTTTAATGCTTGCCAAGAAATTCACTTCTTGTTGATTATGCTCTCCTTTTTGCCTAAAGAGAACATTAAAATAAGCCACTAAAAATATCAAGATATCTGAGATACAGTAAATATTTGAAGTGATGAACAGGAATTTGGACATGGTTATTAGTAGTTTCTGCACTGGATTCACTACTATGCTTTCAGAGTACACAGTTTTTATTGGAGATAATGCAGTAGATATTATACATATGTAACTATGATACTTAAGAGACTATCTACAGTTTTAGCTATGCTCCTAGCCTGATCACTTTCAGAAAGTTGATTTCTGTGATCAAATAATATAGTTACGAAACTTGCACATACTCTTTAGATATGGCAAAGAAATACTTGCATGGATTAGGAATATCTCGTTAACACATTTTCTGAATTCCACCTAATCCAGTCTGGGCATATTACATCCACACTATTCCACACACTCTGACTTTGATTTCAGGAGCAATGGGACTGCTGTTAAATATTCACTCAGCTATCCAAATCTATTACTGGCACAAATATCCAATTTTACATGTTTAAAGGAGCAGATTCCCTCCAGTATGAAATCTGATGCAGACAGAAATGCTGAATAAAATAGATGCAGCCTCATTCTGGTACATTGCACCAAGTGCAAATGATGTGACTGAGCAGGGTGCAGGGTGCCAGCTTTTATTTGATAGAACAGGTAGAAAGCAGGGTACATCTTCCTCTTCCTTTTCTCTCTCT
>VZSV01000229.1:511359-521618 GCA_013398735.1 Nothocercus julius | reverse complement strand
AAGAAAGAAAGAAAGAAAGAAAGAAAGAAAGAAAGAAAGAAAGAAAGAAAGAAAGAAAGAAAGAAAGAAAGAAAGAAAGGAAGGAAGGAAGGAAGGAAGGAAGGAAGAAAGAAAGCTGGGGGAAAAAAAAAAAACTAAATTACAGGTCTGTGTCAGCAAGGGAAAAAGAGCTTGGAATGGGGACATGGAAAAAAAATATATCTAAGAGCTGGATATATTGGATATACTAGGCTGAGGAGGAGGAAAGAACATTGTTGTCCACCAGTGAGGACCCAGGACACCCCACAGCAGCCCCCAGCATGCTGCGTCTGACTGCCCAATCTGGCTGCCACTCCTCCAGGCCTCCATGGCCAGCCACCAGCGAGGCTGAGCACGTGTTCCCACTAAGGGCCTTACCATGCATGGGGATTTTCTATCATATTCTTCTTCCTTTTTTTAGTGTTATATAGGAAGTACTGCGGGCCTTGTGCTGCACTCCTGGGATATAATCACATTCCTTGTTTTCATTTGAAATTAAATGAAATATTTAGTTCCTCAGTCTCCTGTGGGATGTTTTAAAACAGCCAGGGTATAAAAGCCTCGCGCCTTGTGCTGCATGGATAAGCAGAAGAAATGGGAGGAATACTGGTGGTGTTTTAAGAATGACTAGCTTGTTGATTTTGCCTCTTGCCAGCTATGAAAAGTGCATGAATGAGAATGTGCTTTCATGAGTTTTCCCACTGCGGAGCTGTAGCAATCCAAGGACTAAAATAAAATGAAAATAAATAATAAATAAATAAAAACAAAAAGAATATATATGTATATATCCCTATGAATAAAAGCTTATTTTCATTGTAGTTACACTTTAGTCTTATGGGCATTCTCTTCTTTCCTCATTTGAACAAAATTGTTCACAAAATACTTGGAAAAGTCCAACCTTTGAATAGGACAGATGTATAGAGGGATAGATCGTCTAGCACTCTGGGAAATGTCTTGTAGAGATAACCAATAGTTTTTACTCCCAAATTTCTGTGAAAAGGTAGTTGGATGAGAATTTATTTGTTAGTTGTTCTTGCTGGGATAAATACTCTCCAAGTGTCACAGAAAAGCCATGCAGAAATGCTTAGCCACTTCAAAGAAAAGTGATGAAATATTTACTTAGAATTGCCACAATTCTGTCATTTGAGATTGTACTAACCATAGCATTTTTTAAAGTATTTTTCTTTTTATGTGAAACTGCAAAGAATTTGAAGTAGGCTATGCTGAAAAGATCCGCTTAACTGAATGAAGTTAAATGATGCCTGTGTTTCTTTGTAGCATTTCTATGTTTCCTTTTCCAGAAGTACAGGACATGGTGAGAATACCTAATCCTAAAGATAAAAATACAAAGTCTAACAGGTATTTTCGTCACTTAGCATATTTGAATTGTGTACTGAACAGAGGAATAACAGGGAAAAAAAATCAAAACTAACCAATTGTCCCCTAGATCTAGACTGCAGCAGAAGAAATAGAACCAAAAACCCAGTTCTAACCTTAGTGGGGCATTTGCCTCTGCAAAGTTAATGCTGCTGCACCTCAATTACTGCCCATATGTGAACTAGCTAATTTATAGTAGACATGTAGGTAACGTGTCTGAGTCACAGTTGCCTGTAAGAACAACTACGGCATACACTTTTCTCATTAAGCAGGGAAATGACCTAAGGGTCTGGTGGGTATAAAATTAGCAGTCTAATTTTACACGAGTGAAAAAAATCTTCAGAATGCTGCTTGTCTGGCAGATCAAAAGAACAAGGTATGCACAGGGTTTTAAAACAGGAAACTAAACTTAACACTAAACTTATGTAACAGGGAAGTGTGTGGATTCCCTAATTGCAGACAAAAGTTTTAATTTGTTGCTCTTCCCTGGTAGCTGTGTTCTGTTAACACTGTCTGCTGAGCACTGATGGCTGCTGGTAACTGGACTGTGTTGTTAACCTGACTGTGTGTTGTACCAGGGCTGGAAGCTAATATGTTTTCAAAGCTGCACAGTAGGAACACAGTGGGTACAAAGTAAAAGCAATAATAAAAAATTGAACGGGCCTTAAGTGTTATGATTATTACTGTGGTCTAGTTTTTTATATGCCCTTTGGAAGGTCTGTTTCTTGAATATCCTTTGTTAGAAAGTATTGATAGCTATATTAGCCTTATATTTTCTCTCCTGGCAACAGAAGAGAAGAACATGCTGGGGGAGGGAGGAAGTATTCTAGGTATCCACAAGCTTTAGGTGACTTTTAGTTACAGATAGATGAACAAGAGAAAAAAGATAGCTCTTCTAATCTACAGAAATATATTTTAAAAAGTGTCTAATTTAATAAGTTTATTACATGCATAAATATTCTACTGTGGTCTGTGTAATGGAGAAGTACTCACATGCGTAAACCAATATGGAAACACACCAGGTCAGTCTTTAGTCTTTGCTTGTATCAAATTGTACATTACAGCAATGGCATTGAGATGAAGTATTAGAAAAGGCATAATTTAACTATCTTAAGAAAGCCGAAGAAGGAGTCTGGTGCAAGGAATAGTAAGTAGGTTGTAGCAATCTCTTGATTGCTGTGTTGAGCAGCATAAGATAAATGGGCCAGCAGGACCCTGTTAAGATCCGGTGCGGTTGAGGGCACAGGTGCAACCAGATTGGGTGGTGCTGGTGCTGGTGCCAATGCCGTGGGACTGGTGCTGGAGGGCAGAGCAGCAGGGACAGCCCAAGAGGGGCATGGGGGTCCCTCCCCTTCCATTTCCTCCTCTCTCCTCCCTGCTGTTCAGCACCACTGGTGACTGTTGCTGGCCAGGGACCAATACAGGAAAGACATTGACATTATCCTCAAATGAGGCAGAACTGCAATTACACCTCACTGAGAGCAGCAGGACATAGTTTTGGGGGAGCTAAATTCACAATATTTTTACACTTAAGTAGCAGCATGTAGTCTATTCAAACTTTAGTCAATGAAACATTAAGCTTTAATGTTCCCCTAGGGATCTTTTTCATGCTCTGGTTTTAAGAGAGCATAATACTCAACAATCAAGCAATCTTCCCTTAACTGAGCATGGTTCTTCTCACACACGTAATTGTAGGTAGCAAAGATGATATGGAAGCCTGAATACATGCCGTATGTTACCAGAGGTAGCCACAGATGACTTCTTTGCTTCTAGTTCCCAGCATAGTGAGGACCTCAGGGGATGAGCAACTTGTCCTCACTTCTGCTGCGCCATCCTTCCCAAGGAAACCAGCAGTGCTGGCCTTGGATCCACAGAGATGTTGGAAAGGGGGGCCTGACACCAGAGAAAAGAAGCATAGTTGGGAGTTTCTGAATTACAATTTTAACTGTGTTCATAATGAGATTTTTCAGTGTTAATGAGATATTCTGGTCTAGTGGACAGTTGAAACATTAATCTGACTAACGTACTCTCTTGACTCCATCTATGGGGCTTGTTTCCTCCTGCCTATAATGAGGAACACACTTTGTGTATTGTGAAACATACTCTGGAGCATAATCGTAGCTATATCAGAATAACAGACCACCATTTATAAACCACTTGGCCTGTTACTAATCTCAAAATTTGACACAGAGCAGGGAATTCCTCTGGCTAAAAGAGTGGAAGGCAGCAACAATCCAAATAAAGAGCATGCCCATATGAAGTCACTAATCCAGCAAAAAAGAGTAACAAATTTTAAAGGAATCTCTAACTTATATTTTGAGATAGAAGCAAAATTCTTGTTTGAGATGATAATGATGGCAAAAACCAAACCAATTTTATTTCATTATATAATATAATTTTTACACTTTACATTTCTAAAAGTATCTTCATCAACAGCCAGAGAAGTACATAGGGCTGGGGAAATTGTAGGTACAATTTAGCATGAGAACTTACTCTTTCTAGGGAAACAGAAGTTGCTTCTTCTGTTTCTCTGACTGGACTTTGACTTTGTCTTCTTATCTGTAACTTTGCTGAAAATTTCCCTAGCATTGTAAAACATACTGCTGTTTTTGTAGGCCCATGTCCCTTAGTTCCCATTAGTTACTATTAAATTTTTTTGCATTTCAATTATTTATGAAAAACTTCCCCACAAAATATTTGGCCTTGATGAGAAGAGTCATTTCACCTTCAGCTTGAACAGTAACCATTGACGTCTGTGCAATTAAAGCAGAGAGTTTCCGTTTTACATCTCTAACAAAAAAGATTATTAAACATGCCTCCTTCATTAGGGATCAAAAGTAAGCTAAAGCAATAACCAAGAAAGTAATTTCATCTGTGCTTTTGCAGTACGAACTGTGCCATTATTAGAGAGCCATTGTATGCCGAGTCTGTAACATTGCAGCTCTACCATGCTGGGTGAAAAAAAAATGTGAGAGATCGTTTCTGCAACAATCGTTTTTGTACTTCTTAGGCTCACTGCTAGACAGCACTTGACTTCATTTAGATCTCCTGCTGGTTTATTTATATATTTACTTTTATCTTTACATTTTTTTTTCTTCCTTTTGCTTTTAAGCTTTAAATGTACCACTTAACAGAATCCATCACTGCCATGTATCTATATTTTTAGCACTTTCTTTACTGTTTAAAAAGTAGTTTTTCGGGTTATTTATCATTATTTCAAATGAAGACACATTGTACATATTTGTTTACTGATTTATAGCAAAAATAGCTGATCCAACTTGAACAAATATATTCTGCTTATTTGTATTTTAAGTAATCTTGCTGTGAATGCCAACATGTAGATTTTCTTCCATCAAACACTTGCAGAAAAGCTTGGGAGAACTGACTTAATGATCTAAGGGATTTTTTTTTTTTTCCTCCTTTTGAGATAGAGTCCTGTACTTTCAGCAAATACTTCACCAGGAAATTCATTTGAGAGCAAAAAAATATTGAAATTTTGACACATCTACCTACCACCTGAATTAACACACAATAACAAATACGATATTTGCCACCATCCATACATCTTTGATACTTGTTCTATGAAGAATAGCTTAAAATATATGGCCAAGGCTCAGGTGGCATAAAGATGCAAGCTGAACCTACCAAACAGACATTTATCTTATGAAAATAATGCATGCACTCTAGAATGACAATACAAATACTGATTTATTATTTGTAAAACATGAACTGGCCCATGACAACCTCATTTTCAAGTGTGTTGAAAGCAGGATGAAAGGTGTTCATCTGAAGGTTACTAATTGTCTCCTTTCAAAGAAATCAGTGTGTTGAAAGTAGAAAGAATCTACAGGAGATGCTAATCAGCCCATTCTTCACCTGGCCCAAATTTTTAACTTTCTTGAATTCTTACTTTCAATACTTGTGAGGGTTTATAGAACCTCAGATTTCTGTCACTAGTCATTTTGGACCTTAATTCAGCTGGTAGAAAGTACAAATGCAAATACAAAAAATTAAGTCAACATATTAAGTTTATCTCAAAAGTCCATTATCCCCAAAAGACTGTTGTGTCAGTGTGAAACTATTAAAAAAAAAATGTCTTAATTGTGCTTTAGCTTATAGCAATGATTTTTAACCAAAAGGAATTTGAGCTTGTCCATAAAAACGAACATTAGAGTAATCCAAATTATTCTGCAACAATCAAGAGTTGGAATGCGTAGCGTACTAGCTATACAGTAGCAGAAAAGTCTAGAAAACTGAGATTGACGCTAGAACCAGGGCATTAATACCATCTATAAAGATGTACCTCTTCATTTGCCTTTCTTGGAACAAGAAGTCCATTAAAAAGCTTCAAGAATGAGTGATTCAGAGTGTTCTCTTGCAAGATGGCTCATAACTGTAGATGCAATTTAGCCACTGCATACACAGATACATTTTTATAACCCAGATTTCAAACACCCAACTATTTGATGGTTATTCAAAGTATAACTCATCTTACTATGTATTATTCCTTAAAGCCATTCTACTTAGTTTCTCTTCAATATTTGGAAGTACCTCTGAGGATTTAATTTAGGGAAAGATATTTGTTCAATCTCTCTTCTGTGATGAGATCTTGGTACTCTAGCTCATGTCAAAAATTTGTAGAGCCAGTGGTAGAGTCAAGCCCAGTGCAAGACCACAAGTACAAGGACATTCTATAATGTACACAAAAGATCTTCATTATGGTTTAGACATCTTTTAGATGTATTAGAAATTTCAAAAAGTCTTGAAATATTAATGTATCTGCTTCACATTGCTAAGACATTCTTATAAAAGTAGTAAATTAGTGAAGAGCCCACTTTTTTTTTTTCTTTTCTGATATAAAGCTGCACTTCTGTAGAAGCCTCATTTAACTCATTCTTACATTTGATTAAATACAAAGTCCTGTAGACTATCATTTGCTTTGCCTACACAATCAGTTCTGTGTTCTGTTAAGCAAACTAATAAGCATCAAATGTTTCAAACACTTCTTCACAGCAATAGTTGTAGTGCGTAAATTAAAGAAATGAAATCCTCAGGAGCATGCTTTGATTATTCTGTTTCATCTTATACTTTAGTTTTCAAGGTTGTACGGGAACAACAAATGACCCAAGAAATGAGAATTAGGTCAGTCAAGCTTACATTTGGCCAGATCTCCAGGATTTTGTGTATGTTCCTGAAAGAGACTGTTGTGGATTTTGTTTGTCTCGACATTGTTGCCCACCATTTACTTCAGCATCCTGTCTCTGGGAAGGCTGTGATATCAGCTAGAGACCCAAACAATGACATTCTCAGTAGATTATGTTTATCTCAACATCATTGTGTCACCATTTGCACTTCTAGACTTTGGCATCCTGTCTGTGGGAGGACTGTGATATCAGCTCCAGGTGTTTTATCTACCTGGGGTCGGCATACTCTCTCTGGGAAGATCAGCTTGAGACCCTAACAATGACATTCTCAGCAGTGCCTACCAAGTGGTGCTTGCATTTGAGTTGGGTGAAGAGGAAAACCAGAGCGGCCCATACGAAAGTGGGTAGACTCTTCAAGAACTGGGACGTAAAAAGGACTGCGTATTCCTCCTGCACACATGCCTTCCTCCCCTGAACATCACCTGCACCAAGGGGTGCGGCTTTTTCCCTGGACTCTCCTTCAAGAGATTATCACCTGCACCAAGGAACTGAGGCACCTTCACCTGCACCAAGGCGGAGCCAACGAAACCTAGCTGGACTGGTGGTGGTGGTGACTATAATCTTGCTGCATCTCTCCCACTTTCTTGCTTATCTTTCTTTTTCCCTTCTTCTTCTCTCTGTCCTATTGTGGTTATGAGAATAAAGCTAACAAGGTTTTATGGCATTTGACCCCGTTTGTGTCTTAATCTTGCTCTTGGGATCATATTGAAACCTCCACCAACAGTGGATTGGGACAGTGCAAAAAAATACAAAATTAAATATAATTAAAACTTAAATGAAATAGAGCAAAGATATTGAAATATTAGGTAACTGAGAAATTAATAGACTGAAAATACTCTTACAGCATATTACATATCTTAAAATGTTCCCAGGCTATTTTCAAGACTGTATCTTATGTTTTTATATTAACTTATGAAATCTTTAGACTTTGCATAGTTAAGCTACTTATGTAACTTAAGTTACTTTTTTGGAAGGAACATAAGCTTCTGAATAACTTTATTATTACTTTTATTTTTGAGAGATGTTAATACTTACATGAAGGTACATGTTATAAATTTGAACTGTTAAAACTTCATTTTTAGAGAAGTTATACTTAATACATGCTGGACATCAAGCATTAGAAGGTGAAACTATAAAGATGGAGGTATCCAGAAAATAACAAATTAGCCAATATTAAAACTTGGTTAAGGTTAATATAAACCTAATTGATAAACCTAATTGAAAACTACTGGAAAATTACAGTATTTTTATATTATTAGTAGAGATTTTTATTAGTATTTACATTTTTAGGAGTTTGGAAAAGAGGTTTTTTATGATAAAAAGGAGACCTTTTGTCTAACACAGCCAGTCAGCTTGGCTGATTTTGCTACCTAATAGTCTGCCTTTCAATAATCTGAACAGCAACCTGAACGAGATCTTTTACATTCATGCTGACTTCTCCGTTTCCAGAGACAGTGACTCATCACATGGGCACAGATCAACTCTGATATGAGTAGCTATCATTTCTAGTGATAGATAATAATTTTAAGTGAGACAAGTGATCTACCTCCGATTTGGCTACTAATGTAAAGATATCCTTCAGACAACTTGTTCTTTGGCTGGAATGAAAGGTATAGTTATTTACTTTAATGATCTTGTCAGGTAGACAAAGCATTTACCTGGCTAAATTGTTCATGAGTTTTAGAACTCACCTGCATCTTTCACAGTTTTTTCTCTACCAACTTCCTCTATCACTTCTGGAAAAACCATTGCTATGTGGTAACAAGTGTTCAGGTGCCAGGCAGCTCTTGCAGTTACATGACTCATGTAGTTGAATATGAGGCATCCTGACCTGACAAAAAAACGTCACAATGTTTTTCTGTTTATATTTGTGGCACTGCACAATGTCTTAGCATGTTAAGAATCATAGAAGACTCACTCTGTGGCAGAAAAGACAATTTTAAAGGTTTATACTGGAATAAAAAGCTTCCCCAAAAGCAAACTGTGTTGGCAAGAGGTTTACCTATTGAATTATAATTATCAAAGCCTAAGCAGCATGTTTTTGGATTGAGAACTTTCCCAGAAATGTGAACTCTCCATCCTGCTCTCCATCACGCTAGTCGAATTTTGCCATGCTCTGAGGCACCCCTAAGCCTCTCTGTCCTGCAAACCAAATAAATAAGTAAATAAACAAAATAAAAGAGAGAAATAAGGGCAATAAAAAGATGAGGAACAGATAGCTTTCATGAAATTGAATTGTGTCCCAGTTATCTACCTCCCCTTTCAAGGTCAGGTAAGACAGGTGAGACTGCTAACTAAATTCTCTGACACCTTGCTGAGAAGGGAAACACCTCAACTGAGTAAACACACCCTTTGGTCTAAGGTATCCACCAATCATGATAATTGGGCTGTTTATACATTCCTCTCTTTTCTTTCCTTGAAATATAAGTCCCAATGCTGCACACTCTTTCGATCATGAACACCTTATACCTCTGAATTGGTCTGTGAAGCAACAAGTTCAGGGTTGGGGAAAATTTAGTCACACTTAGGTGTTTAGTCAGAGATCTTTGCATTCTTGTGTTGGGACATCCTTTCTTCTTCAAATACTCATATGCATGTACACATGCACACTCACACAGAAGTGTAAAGCCAAATACAGATCACAAAGACTCTCTTGTACTCTCTCCAATAACCAGTAAAGCATGAGAACATGGCCCTATCCAGCCTGATCAAACACTTCCAGTTCTCCTTTGTGGGACTGAGAGTTCCCATGGCCTTTTTTGTTTTTCAAGTGCCACACAGCTTCTTACAGCTCCTGTTGATACTAAGAGAAGCCAGATGTAAAAAAGCTAAAGTAATAGCGTAAGGCAGAGCAAGGAAGGGGAGAGTGTGTGAAGAAATGTCCTTTGTTTATCCAAATTTTGGGCACTTCTTAAATCATTATTTTTAATATAGTAAAGAAATATAGACATGTGAAAATCCAAGTATCCCTAATTTGCAGTAAAAGCTGTAATTGGTAAATATGACAAATAAAGAACATTTATAGCATATCTCTAATCAGAATTTATTTCAGAATCAGTGAAAAAACATTAATTTTACTAAGCATCACAATATTCCTTGTGAAAGAGCTCTGGTTTCTAATTATATTCCATAATCTAAATAAATAAAAAACTGCTGCCAAGTCTGCCTGTATAAATCCTCAACAGTCTCATGTGTTTTCATTATTGGTGCTGATGAAAGTAAGGGAAGTGAGACATTTTTACCTGCAAATAAGGCACGAAGGCAGAGTGACTTTCAGGGGAAGTATTATTTCAAACATTTATTTGTTATAGCTTAATTATTCTTAATTAAGCACAGTTATTATCTATTAAAAATGCAAATAAAGTATTTTAAAGAAAAAATACAGATGTGGTAAATTAGCACGAGTGTGAGCTCCAGTAGAAGCCATCTGTATTTATTTTGTTTGGTCTAAGATGCCCCTTATTTAATAGCTAAGAAATAAGATGTTAGCTAAACATATATAGCAAATAGAGGTCAAATACAAAAAGAGAATGCATGCTATATTAATAAGTAAAAGCATATAAAAATGTGTAATCACAAAAAAAGAAATGTTTTGAAGATATTCCTATGAGCTTTTTTTATGTTTGATGGGCAGATTCTTCTTAAAAAAAAAAAAAAAAA
>VZSV01000229.1:418771-434661 GCA_013398735.1 Nothocercus julius | reverse complement strand
AGCTACAACGGAAATCATGAGTATGTAAATCACCTTACATTCAGTAGATTCTTTGTGTCTGGGCTGTGAGTGTACATGGATATTTGCAGATTCTTCACTGGTGTCACTGTGTAATTCCCTTCCATCCTTTATTGTTTTGTAGACATCTCTTGTATAGAGGTGTACAGTATAAGCTCAGCCTGTGGGCTGGCTCATTTCTGAACCAGTGCCTGATCCAATTAAAATGACATGTTACATATTCAGGAAAGCTGATCAGAAATGGTGTCAAGAATATGTATTACAGATAGAACTTTCTGAATCACTGTCTTTCCCAAATTTTAATTGATAATGTAATAAGTGGAAGTGATGCTGTTATAGCTTGTACTAGACTTTACTATTCCTTTACACTATCTGTGGTATGGAAGCTGTCTGTCTCCTTGAAATGAAAGGAAGACATGCATAGATCTCTTTCACTCTCTCTATTTCACTATGTCTCCCATGAATTCAAATTTTACATCACATTACTCAGTTTTGTGTAGATTTTTTTTCCTGTTATATCCTCCTGGGATTGCTCATAATAAATTATAAGTTCCCATTAGACTAGACAGAATATGAGGCAGTGCTATAATATACTGATTGTACAATTAATACTGAGTAGTCCTAAGCCATAAATGAAAGAATTATATCTGTCAAGTGCATATCTTGTGCCCCAAAATGCATTGCTGTCATGAACTGTCATTCATACAACATTTTTTCTTAACGTGTTTTTTAATGGTGTTTACTGGTATTTTCACAGTTCCTACCTGTCTTTTTTCCCCCTTTTTACTAGGTAATGCTGTTTTTTATTTGCCATTCTTTTTTTTTCCCGTCACATGCAGGGTGATCAACTTGAACTTTCTGTTTATTGTTATTAAGACACTGAATAGTTATTTTCAAGTAGGCATTGCTAGCAATACCCTTCTTCCCAAAAATATACATACAAAGCCTAAAGTACTATATTGGTTCAAGTCTCTTCATCACTCCTGACTTTATCATTATTGCCATGTCACTATTACAGGATAATCCTTATTTCTATTCCACATTGTAACTCCCATCAAGCCTTAGGGTCAGGATAAGCTACCCATTAATCATGCTTTTAGAAGAATCTAACAAATCCTCTTTAATTTGGATCTGCTTCAGTTACACTTGTTTTGTTAAATGTTAGATAGCCAATTACGCATGCATAATGCTGAAACCCTTTACAGCTCTTAATTAGCATAAACTTATTTGCAATCATGTTGCATTTGAGACCTCCAGCAGAGACATCATGTAAAAGTGAATGGGGACAACTGATATGGTATAGCATTAGCACTGAATCTCAGTAATTTTCTTTTCATCTTATCTTTTCTGATGTATAAGAATAAACATATTATCACAATGGGTTATATGAATAATGTCCTCCAGATAATGCTCTTTTCTTTATTTTGGATGGCTTTTCCAATTCCCTCTGTTAAATACTCCCTCAGTAATACCCCTTTTCTTGCAGAGAAAGCTGTACGCATGTTCAAGAAATCTAAGGAGTGTGTAGTGAAAAGCAATATCTTCCCTAATTTCCCCCCCTTTTTATGTCAATATTATTATTATTATTATTACTATTATTATTATTATTATTATATCAGTAAAGTGGATTCAAATGCAACCTCAAGGGAAGGTTGGCAGGAAGACAGGAAATATGTCAAGGAAGGAAGGCACCAAATCTGAAAGACAAGTCCTTTCTTCAAAGGACTTAAACTCCTCATGGGTTGTTCAAGCTAGAGCATCTTTCTATAAGACAGAGCAGAGCAGGAACTACTGGATAAAGCCATCTTGAATTTATGCATCTCAGAAGTGAGAGTGCTCTTCATAAGCAGAGGAACAAAGGATTGTTCTACACGTATGAGTGAAATGTATGGGATAAGTGATAATTTTTGTCCAATGTTCCCCATGGGAAGTGATGGGTGGATCCATTCTGATGGTCCCCTGTGCTACTGCACACTGGTCTTCCAGGCTACTGCTGCTCTCTCTTCCTGACATTTGGTATGTGGATGGCCGCAAGAATGTGTCCACCTCCCATTCCCTTCCTCTTTCACCTTCCATTTCCCCTATGGGTATCTCTGGGTAAGACTACAGACAAAATACTAAACTGGCCATAAAATATATTCAGTTAAAATCATTGTTTCAGAGGCAGAAGAGACACTCAAGAAAAGTGGTGGAGTACTAGTGTACATTACTTGTTTTCAGCAGTTTATAAAATGGACAAGATTCAACAGGAAGAGCAATTTGTGTGGAAATGCATCAGCTCTTCCTATGTGAGTCTTTCTCCTTGCTTAAGTGCTGGTAGCTCTATACTGCCAACAAGAAGCAGCATTTGTGAAGGCAAAATTGTGTTTAGAGAATTTTTTTTGAACAAAGAGGATCTGTGAGGATGTAGTAATTTGCAGTCGCTCATAACTGCATCACAGGAAACAGTCAAAAGAAGTATAAAATTACTGCATATGCTAAAATTTAATGAACTTGTCTATTGCAAAGGGTAAAAATGTTATGTTAGGTGAATTTGAAGACGTACTATACCTAAAGAGTGCATGCTTAACTGCAGTAATACTAATATTCATTTACAAAGCAGAGAAAAGTTTAGTTTAATACAGCAAGATTTTCTTCTTCAGTTAGTGGATATTTAACTAAGGATTGCTGACCCTAGCAAAAAATAACAGTAAGTTTCATAATACTACTATGAATGTCGAGTCTGGCATCTGTATTAATATATAATGTGCGATCACTAGAAAGAGAAACGAAAGAACAACTGTTGTGAGTTTTGTGTAAAATGGATCCTTTATATTTTATATTTTTTGTGAAAATTCTGCAATCTACCATCCATAAAACTAAATTTTCTCCTCAGTTAATCATCTTAATTATTGTATTTATTATTTGTAGCCAAATTCTATAGCAAATGAAGTGACATAAGTGTAGTCATCAGAGACATAGTTCAAAAATACTGTTTAGTAAAGTTCCACACACACACAGGAAAATCATCCGGAAAAAAAGAGTGGAACAGAGTAGAGGCATTATTCCTTCAAGAAAATGAGAGAATAAAAACTCAGAGCTTTCTACATCAGCATCTACAGAGAAAAAGATGCTCTCCTGACAAATACTGACTAGCAATGAGTGGCTAGTAATGGAAAAACAGCCCTTTGTATGAGCCCTTTTTGTAAAAATGATATTTGGTGCTGAGTACAGTTTTAGATTTTGTTCTGATTTGGAGCCCAGAATTTACCTCTTGGAGAGAAAATGAGAAGGATCTGAGCTATAAGTTCTCAAGGTCTTTTATTTTGAGTTTTCAGTTAAATGAACAAAATCCCATGCAAGGCTTTAGTGCCTTGGATTATTGTTTTTGTTGTTGCTGCTGCTGTTTCCTTACTTCTTCAAAAGCCTTGCAGGATAACAACTTTCTGCCTGTGAGAAAGCCTGAAATGGTTGTTTCAGGAATATGCAGCTTCTTGCCAGGAAAGTGTATTTAAAAACATCACTATACGTCCACTTCCTCCTTCACATTTCAACTTAACACTGTTTCATTTAGGAAGAGATTAAATTTTGTTCAATCCTCCCCCTTTCCTGCAGATTGTTGGCAGTACATTTAAAAACAGATTTCATAAGTCACCTAGGCTTTTAGCAAAAGAGTCTTAGGGATGTAAATTCTAAGCACTTTCTTACAATAATTTTCATTAATGCTAGAGATGCTAAATTTTCAGTCTTTTTCATATGGTCTGTAAATTTCTTTTAGAATTCCAGCTTAAATTCTGGATATAAGAATACTTCTTTTTTTCCTTTCCTCTCTTCTGCCTTCCTATTATAATTTGAAGATTCTGTCTATGTACAACTATTAATTTGTGGTAATTTTATGAAAATTGCCTCAATGTGCAGTGAGTTAGCCAGAAACTGACAAGGACCCTGACATATGTCACCTATTCCCACTGGAAGAAGCTTCAAAGCAAACTAAAGGAATCATTAGATTTAACTATGCCCTGAATATTGAAAAGCAGAGATATAAATAGGAACAAAGGCTCTTGGATTGAGAGAGGAATTTATTCATCTTAAAGAAAAAATAACTATAAGGGACATTGGCCAAAGGAGATAGAGCAAATCACATGTTCCAGAGGAGAAATCATTAGCAGAAATATCTTTGAATACTGAAAAAAAAAAAAAAAAAAAAAAAAAAAGGTTATTTTCTGAGGAATATACTAACACGATTAAAAAAATAGAGGCCGTGAATGATGTGTTTCAGTAATATGTAAATTTGTGTTATTTTAAGCTTTAAAGAAGTTTGACTTTGGAAACACTGGCAAGGTCTTTGTACTTCATGTTTAAATTACCATGTGTCTGAAGTAATGTGAAGGTTATATGAGGTAAGAGCATAGAAAAGACTGTGTATGCAACCAAAATATGTTAGAGATTTACAAGGTGTCTATTAGAATAAATTATGGGTCCTTCATATTCCCTGCACGCTAAAAAAAGCATGTTGCAATTTTGATAGAAGGGAGCATCTCAGCAGGTACCCAAGAAAATACAAGCAAAATCATCCTTATCTGAGGAATCATCAGGAATATACTGGATCCAGCGTGGATCAAATGTTCTGATACTACAAAGATAGGATGACGGGGAGAGGAAGCTGCACTAGAAAAGTGACATTTACATGTTAGAATGGCAAGATCCCTTCCACAGAGGTTATTTTATGTACCCTGTTTGTATAGGACTTAACACTATGAATTGGTATTATTTAGAGTATCTGTATTTCTAAAACTAACTAAAACCAGAGAACACACTTCCAGTCTACTATATGTTGCATCTCCTTTTACATTCCAGTATCTTAGAATGATACTGACTAGATTTTGAAGATGCAACTGGATGCTTTGGGGGATGTGGAGATAGTAACTTTCCTTTAGTTTATCATGCTGGACCATGTGACAAAGATTATTTGGAATCATTCACTTTCTAGTGAATTCACATTTTGGTTCCAAGAAACTAAAGAAAAATCCTATCCTTTCTGAATTTGTGTCTTGATGTGGAAACACCATATGTCTGGAGAAAATCTGAAAACAAAAAACAAAACCAAAAAATAAGATTTATTTTACAAACAAATAAACAAACAAAAAAGGCTTAGTGCTCATTTCATTAGGACAATTAAATAGCAAAATCTCCAAACATGTTGTTTATTTCCATTGTGTGATGAAGCATTTCTACTGTACCTTTCTAAGAATCTAATATTTATGTACATTATAAAATTACTTAAAATATATCTGTTCAAATGACATGCAAGACTTCAGCCTAAAAGCTGTGACCCATGATGTGACCATGCTTTACAAACATATAAGGAAGAGGCATTCTTCTATTAACTTGCTTACATTCATAAACGTCTGCATAAATTCCTAAACATTCAGTGTTAGAGACAGGGAACAAGATAAAATAAGCTAGTTAGGACCAGGTCAAAGACTCAAAGTTTGATGAATACATGGGACAGTTTGTCATGTGACTTAGTACCTTGAATGTGCAATGTTATGTAGATATATTGGCACTGTGGTGCCTAAATGTAGGTTTTAAGAAGTTGAGTGACCACTAGTGGTGTGTAGGAAAGAGTAGGAGTAAGGCAGTCTTGGTGGTGTTTCCCACTGATAGATTCCCAGACTCCAGCAAATTTCACCTGATGGGCATTCTAAGTCAGAAATTTTTAGAAAGTTTCAGAGAATTTCTGTCCTTCCAATCCATTTGATCTTGTTTTGAACTCAGGCCAACATTCAGCATGCATCTGTGCCACATCCTGTGGCAAGAAGTTCTATGGCCCTTCTGCCAGATGTATGAAAAAAAAAAAAAAAAAAGAAAGAAAAAGAAAAAAAATCCCACCTCTTTCCCTGAGTTGAATTAATTCCTGCCAGCTTCATCTGATGCACCTTGACTCTTACTGACAAAGGGAAGAGTAATCCAAATTTACATTTTGGGTATCTTTCATATTTTAGTAGACTTCCATTATAACTGATCTTACTTCTCTTTCCTCCATGCTGAAGTACCCAAGATTATTTGATTTTTCCTTGTGTGGAAGTCCTTCCATACCTGTGACTATCTTTGCTTTTGGGGTTTTCTTTTTATTTTGTATTAATTTCTTCTGGAACTTGTTTCCTGTTCTGAAAATGACTGAATAGAAGAACTGCACAAAGCATTAAAGTGTCAGAAGCATAAATTTAAATACTCGTTGATGTTCTCAGTTTTGTTTCTAGTTTTTCCTTATAATTATTACTGTGGCATTTTCTTTTTTGATCTCTAGTGCACACTAAGCTTTTAGAAAATTTCCTTAAAGAACTAGTGTTTGAGCAGCAATGGTAACTAAGATCATCGTTCCCTATATGAAAATTTAGGTGGTTTTTTTTTGGCAAGTCCATCACACTGCAATGTTATTTGCAGACCTCTTCACAGCTAGTTTTATTCAACTTATCCTGAATAAATTAGGATAATCTGAAATTTGTTACATTTATTTTCCTAGAGTGAGATGATGGATTGAACAAAATAACTCTCAACACAGATCCCTGAAGAACCATTAATGGTGAAGTTCAGGCTTCACAGTTTCCAAATCTACATTGGAACAGTTTGTTTATTTCTCTTTTGGCTTGCTTTTTTTGCTTAACGTTTGTGTTCTTCAATCCTAATGGACTATGGTAGTTTTAAAAACTCACAAGGAATTAAACAAAACACAGCCTAGTGTTGCACTAGAAAGGAAATCAAACGATTCTGCCAGCTTGTATTTTTCACATTCTTGATTAGAGGTTTTATTCCATATTTCTTGCTAGATGCAGATGATATGTCACAATTTAGTAATGCTTATAAGGGTGAAAACAAAGCTGTGTAGCTAGCCTTTATACATTGTTACCTAGGCATTTGTTTTTTTTCCTTTTCGTTTAGTAGAATGAGCATGCTATGAAGTCACATAAAATATTTGTAATAGCAATCTTATATACCTATCATTTGTAAGTATGAAACCAAATATTACAGCATAGCCTTCAAGTGAAATAATGAGAGGGACTTTTGTTCATCTCAGCAGTATAGGAAATGATACAAGATAATGAGATGATTATTTACTGAGAGAATATGATGCCCCTACTATTAAAATACATACATATCAGGTGCTCACCCAGGTTTTGGGGGAAGAAATATTTCCCCTAATTCTTATATAAAACAGAAGTGTTATGATAGCCTTCCTATGCATGAGATTTAATGCTTCAGAGTATATATTCTTGATCTGATTTTTTTTTTGTCTTGTTTCTTTTACTCATCATGGGCTACACGGTTGCTTCATTTATTTTTAAAAATTTTCACTTGCTTCAGGATTTTCATCCAGTTATTTTCATCCAGTTATTTCTGGATATCATTGCAGAATATTATTCCATTGGAACATGAGAGAAGTAACAATTTGGAAAGATAAATCCTTTCTAACAGGAATTAACAACAAAAAAAAAGAACTCCCAAGCAAAGTTTATGCTATCATTTTCATATTTTACTCATGCATCTTAGTCATCAGCTTGTGAACATCCAGAGAGAAAAATGTGTATATAGAAAAAGAGAAAATAGTTACAATTAAAGCCCAAGTGTCTGATATGTTGTAATGTAATCAAAAGCAAGAGGTGTAACAGGATTTGAGAAGTACTGAAAGTGAATATTTCAAGTTAAATTCCTTGCTAATGTAACTCTAATAGATTTGGTAGAATTACTTTTTCAGAAAATTTAACATACCTACTTCCAACAGGAGTATAACTAAGCTACAGAATAAAACTAAAAGAACACTTTTAATACAAATATGAATACTTATGCAAATTAACAGTTAAATACTTGGAGATCAGCTTTAGTGTGCAATTGAATTAAAGATCTGAATTTATTTATCAAATGAGAATAAATTAAAAAAAAAAGTAATATAAAAGGTAAAAAGTGAAGAAGAAAGAAAAGCAAAGACAGTGAATTAACAAGAGCAATGCAGATATTTGGTAACAAAAGTCCAAAACTATATTCTTAACAGTAACAGAAAAAGAGCATAGGTAAGACAAGATGAAACAGGTGGTAAGTTATACTTCAAAAATATTTCAGAACTTATGATTTTTTGCTAAATGTGTATAGTTTTGAATGACATCAAATGTTGTAATTTGCCCTGGAATCGTGCCAGAAGACTACATATCTACTAAGAGTATGTGTTGAGATGTTATCATAGAGAGATACCAGAGAAATGTATATGTAATATTTTTGGTTGTTTCTATTTAATTGGTGTAGTGTAAAATAAAATGTAAGAAAAATGTTAAAGAGAGAAACATGGTGTTAATGAGATTCAAACAATAAAGTTATGACGGATGCAGATAAAAGAAAAATGCCATTTTCTCTGCATTTTAATCAGCCAGATCACAGTTTTGATGAACATGCCAAAGGGACTGTTTTGGGCTCTGTTTCCACAGTGAGTGAAAGGAAACAAAATGAGCAGTTTTACATTGAACAGTTAGTGACAGATGATGCATCCTGTGGGATTAACTTTAGAACAATTGTGAAGATGATATCTATCTAGCTATGAGAGTGCTTCAAGATGATTCCTGTAAAAGGCAGATATTCAAGTGCAAAATATCAATAATGTTTGTTAATAGCTTTAAATAAAATGTCCTCTACTATTATTTTAATTTTTTTCCTAGTTGTATATGGTGGTTATTTATGTGTTCAAGTAGCTAGAAAACATGATATAGAAATCTGGGTGTTTATGATCATCATTAGCATCCATAGCAAAGATTTCAGATTCTCACAAGCAAGAAAAAAAAAAAAAAGGAAAAAAGAAACCACCTTATCAACTTATATTATTACAACATACACTAACACGGATGTAAACTGTGGGGATTTCTTCTCAACTTTAATTAAATTTTTGATTAGTATTTTTAGGAATCAAAACTGCTTACACTGTAGTTTTCAAAAAAAAATATATCATTATCCACTGGGAATAACTCCAATCACTCTCAGAAATGTTGGTTGCCATATAAATGCTATAAAATATTCTAAAGCACTATTTACTAGAAAATGCAAGCTTCTGCTAAAAACCCAGAATGTATTATCTGTCCCAGAATTATTTATCAGTTCACCAGAAAGAGATCCTTTATTTAATCTGAAATTCACAATTAGGCCCAATTATATATTAATCATTTTACTTAGCCCATCATATGCATAATAAATAAAATTAACAGATCTACGCACTTGCACAAATTGATTGCACAAATACGGTGAACAACAATGCTTGTAAATGCTCTAATAATGAGAAGTACACTAGGAAAAAAACCTAAATTATTACTAGAGCTACTAGCTCAGCGGCTTTCTTGTATAAAGGTGATGGAGGGCTTTGAAGATGACAGTGCTTCTTTTGTACAAAGCACTGCAAGAGATGTTATTGAAATAGTTGCTTTTGTTATTGGCATATTTTTAACGAGGCGTGAAAACATGATTAGAAATAATTTATAATTGATACAGAAATCATATGAAACCTGCTTTACAGTAAAACATAGTTTTTAGTCTTTCATAGTTTAACTAGACTTTCATAGTCTAATTTTTTATTCTTTCAGGCACACATAAAAAAATGTCACTTTACCAGTTATCTTTGTGGTGCTGCTTCTGCAGTAAAGTATGACTTTTTTTAAACAATATAAAACCTTGCCTTGCAAATCCACCCCTCCTCATGTTTTTGGCACACAATCAACCAGTTTGCAGATGGAACTGCAGGAGAAATATCCTCCTGAAGTTTAAAAATTTAGGAGGAGAGATATGTCTGAGACTATCTGAAATTATGTGTAATTTTGTAAACAATTCAAGCTCTCTGTATACCTGAATGAAAGGTTTCACTTGTGTCAATATAATGGAGACAGTTTTACCTTACAGGCATGCAGCAATGCTGAAATATAGTCCCAAAAGAATGCATAGCAGATTACAAAAAAATCTAACCAATCACATCCCTCAAGACATTACTAGTACGTTTCAGCTTTAATGTTTTTCATTAAGATTCTTTGACATCTAAGCCGTTGCAGGTAGTGTGGAAGTAGAACCTATTAGGTAGACAAATTGTAACTATAAATACTGATTTTTAACTCAGATATCAGAGAGAACACAATCATTATATGGAGAAAACGTATCATTATACCCTAAAGAGCAGGTTTAGTGCAGAGTCAAAAAGGGCAGGGAACATTAAGGCAGTAGTGAAGATAGACATTGAAACCTGAATGTAGAAATGTTTATGAGAAGATAGAGTTGTTCAGATGTATTCTGAGAAACATGGAAGCTGGGCCAAATATACTGAAAATGGCTGCAAATAAAAATATTTTTGTCTGCTTTAATTCAGCGTAATTTGACAAAATATTAAATAAAACTCTGTATTGATTTCAGCTCTAGCAAGCTAAGCCTCAAGCACAAAGAAGAAAGTATTCAGGCTTGCAACATGTTCTTTGAGATACCACAAATTACCACGAGAGATTGTAACCTTGTTTGTGTGTCTCATTTGAAAGATGGCCTCTCTGGCTGCATACTGACTGGGGCTTGGCTTGCTTACTGATTGAGGGGGAAGTGTACCACTAACTGCATCACCCACATGGCTGAGGGGATTGTAGGAACTGAAATAATAAAACAGGTTGACCTGCAAGTGCTGCAGGAGCTAACAAGGCAGAAAAAAATACTACTCCCATAAATTACAATACATTTCTGGCGACTTTTTGAATAAACCCCGACAGGATAGTTCCACTTCCTCAAGCCTATTGTTGATATGTCTGAGTAGAAACTCTGAACCTAGCAGAAGTCTTTGAGACTTTCTTTTTTTCCCTCCTTTTCCTTGTGCTATTACAACTACAACAGCAACAACAAAAAGGCTTAAAAATGTATTCATTAAGGGACCAAAGGTTATTTTCAGTATGATTCTTATAAAAACATGTTTTTCTGCTCAAACTTATGCCATAGTTTTCCAATATAAAAACAAAAAAAAAAGAAAATAAGTTACTTCAGTATTTATGAAATTAGTAATCCTGTTTCTTATAAGAGGGGATACTGAATCATTACTTTTAAGATATTATAAGCAGATGGGTAATCACCATGGTAACTAAAGATGATATCAGTTTAAACAATTAACAAGAATTCTTTGTTACTCTTCACATTATTTTGTTCAATATTCCTATATCCACTCATTCTTTACTTATGGATGTATTGAACAATATGGCACCTTAGAATCATGGCTATGAGAGGCAAAATAAATTGTTAGCTAATTTTTTATTCTTTATGTGAGAATACAGCTTTGAAAAACAGAAACATATTTAGGGTAAAACTCCTTTTCCAAAGAAATATACACAGGAAACATTTGTAAAACATAAGAAAAAAGGCAATGTCTGTTAATATAATTAACATTTACAATTTGAGTAAGGTCAGAATTGGACAGTCCTCCACTGTGGTCCTGCAACACAAAATACCAGCATTAAGTAAATATACAAGCAACTATGTCTATAGCTAGGGCCTCCTGGATAGACTGAGGGATAATGAAGAAAAGTATATGCAGGTACAGATATATCTTGGGAGAGGAAATCTTTTTATGTTACAAGGAAACTAAATTAATGATTTACAGAATATCAAACAAAGCTTTTTGCTTAAAATAAAAAAGATTTACATATGACTATATTAAATTTACACATATATGGAGGTTGGACTATGTGATCTGTAAAGGTCCCTTCCAACCTTAAAGAATTCAGTGATTCCATATGTGTATATATATATATGTATGTATATATACAGATATGTATATATACAGCCTAGCATCACTGAAAAGTTTTCCACAATTATACTGATCAGATCGATGCCCAAACATTCTTTTTTTGAAACACCATGCTGCTTACAACAGGTGTAGGAAAAACAACCGAGCAAACAACTTTTTTTTTTTTTACTTATTGTAGAAAGAGTAATTAAATGAGGTAAGTTATAAATAGTTACATACGTATAGCAGTATTATTGGCAATTCTTACAAATCCTAAAGCAGAGTGTGATACAAAAGCAGAACTTTACCTTTTCACTGACAGGGAATTTGTGCTCCCGTGGTTCTCCCCTAGGCATAACCTTTAAAACTGGAGAAGATCAGGCATGCTGGACAGCCAACTCCATGTCAGCACACACACGCACACACTGCTTTCTGAGTCAATAAGCATTCAAGCTACTGCCCACCTTATCTGTTTCACTCTGATGGATTAGCAAAATGTTACTATTCCAAGCTCAATACATTCTTATTTCACTAGCCTAGTTAAAAGCACTGCTGAACAGTAAATTGTACTGTCTACAGGGAAAGAGTCTTAGAAAAATGAAGCCAAATCTACCACCATAATTCAAAAATGTTCTTATCCTCAGCAGCCTTCAGAAAAATTTACTTAAGAGCAAGTGATTCAGTTCCAATAAATTGTTTCCATAAATGCTACTGGTGTCTTTCAAAGATGTTAGAAAGACTGCACAGATTTGGAAACATTGCTGAAGCAAATCCAGTTCTGAGTAGGATGGGTCCCCATTTGCTTGAATATCTAACCTTTCCCTGAGGTGGACTCTCCAGACCTTCCTCAGAGAAACTGTGACATCTACTGCAACTCACAGGAATGTTTGACAACAAACCATAAGCCGTTTCTGAGGAATTAGCCATAACAATATGTGGGCACTCCACTGATAACTGCTATTAACATCTGAGTCAGATAAAAAGGCATGTACACACAAGAACTTCCTCTCTTCTCATTTCCGAAGAGTTTTCCCTCTCACTGCAGCCCAAGAGGGTGTCCTCGCAGGCAGCTGAAAGCACCTTGAACTACTTTGTCTTGCCCCTGCTTTCCAGAGAACCTCACTACAAGTCTGCTCGTAAAGCACCTTCTCAAACAAGCTGCCCCTCACACACCTTACGGACGTTTCCATTCTCTCACCAGTCCTGCTGGCATTTTTGACATGCAAAATATATTTAAAATTTTACCACTACAAAAAAAAACAAAAAGTAAAAACAACAAAGATTAAAAAAAAAGCTTCTAATCTGAGATGAAGTCCCTTCAGACTCTAGAATCCATGGTCTGAAGATCGAGTACTCCAGATTTCTTCCTGGCCAGAAACAGATTAATGTCTTTGTTAGGGCAGAAAATCAACAACAAAGCCTGCTGGGACGGAATTTACCTCAATAGAAATGATCTGCAGAGCAAGGAAAGAATCACTTTTTTTTTTTTTTTTTTTTTTTCTGCCATAGTGCATATTTTATTATTTAATATAAAGTGGAACATTCCTATAAAAGGGCATTTAAAGTGTTAACCTAAACTAAACAACAAAACACCTACATATTTTATGATAGGGATCATCTCCAAGATCTTTGATTTTTTTCTTTTTCTTTTTTTTTTTTCTTTTGGACAAGCTATAAATATAACCGTAATAAATGAAATTGGACAAAACTAAGCCTATAACAGCATCAATCTGAGTATGAAATCTTAATGTATATTTCAGATAACATTTCAGTATGACATTTGCTTTTTTGCAGCAGTTTGATACTGTGTTTCAAATTCAACAAAATTATTTGTGACATAAATATTACATAATAATCGTACATAAATATTACTCCTTTATTTTCTGTCTTTAAAATAAGCTACCTAGTCACTCTCCATGATCTGTGATGCTGTGATGAGGCAAGTGCAGACCATCACAATAATCTTCATCTACTTAACAAGCATTTATGTCACTATTATGAAATCATAGAATCATAGAATCATAGAATGCTTAAGGTTGGAAGGGACCTCTAGAGATCATCTAGTCCAACCCCCTGCACACGCAGGGTCACCCAGAGCATGTGGCTCAGGACTGCATCCAAACGGGTTGGGAAGATCTCCAGAGAAGGAGACTCCACAACCTCTCTGGGCAGCCTGTGCCAGGGCTCTGGCACCCTCACTGGCAAGAAAATTTTCCTTAAGTACCTCTGGAACTTTTGGTGCTTCAGTTTGTGGCTGTTTCCTCTAGTCCTATCAGTGGCCATCACCGAGAAGAGGCCGCCCCATCCTCCTCACTGCCTCCCTTGAGGTACTGATAGACACTGCTCAGGTCTCCTCTCAGCCTTCTCTTCTCCAGGCTGAACAGGCCCAGCTCTCTCAGCCTTTCCTCACAGGGCAGATGTTCCAGGCCCCGGATCATCCTCGTAGCCCTGCGCTGGACTCTCTCCAGCTGCTCCACATCCCTCTTGCACTGGGGAGCCCAGAACTGGATACAGTACTCCAGGTGTGATTGCTGCCTGTCCTACCTTCATACTGTAAGTTAATTCAGTAATTATGCTTTCTTAATTGTAAAGAAACAGACCCAGTATACACCTTAAGAAACCATATGCTTTTTGTCTCTTTGCCAGTGAAGCACAAAGTTTAAGAAATCTCAACGAAGACTGCTCAAAGATTTTATGTCTTTATAAGATAAATCTGATTTAGAAAATCTTTATTAAGCATAACAAGCAAAATGGGGAATTCTAAGCCAGCTTTCCTGAGGTTTAGATAAGGTTTAAATAACATGGGTCAGACCTAATGCGCACAGACATCTTTTTTTCTGATAGATTTTGGTTGACTAAGTGCAGCAAGTTTTTGATTTCAGTCCAATTTTTCTCAGCTTGTATCTTTAGGTAGCTCTGCAGTTATTTGTACAAAGTAAGCACAAAATGGAATAGAAAAACACAAGAAAAATAAAAAGAAAGGAAATTTAAAACAACTGTGTGGTGCATGCAATGTTCCTAAATCCATACTTTCACACTGCTCCCAATCTAGACAGAAATAGGCACCTCCCAAGAGGATCATGTTCATTTACTCTTGGCTGGTTATAACTTTTCCATTAGATTGCCATGAAACTACACACTAAATATTATCCTGCCTATTATGTTAAAAAAAAAAAAAAAAAAAAAAAAAAGTCCTAGCTGCTCCAGATGTAGGGAAAAAAAGACAGTGGCTATACAGCTAATGCCTTTTAAACTGTCTCTATGCAGTGCTGTGCTGAGACCACAGGATATTTCTGCTATATTGTCTGCTTCCCCATGCCACCAATTGCTCTCACAGCAGAAGCTGGGGAACTGAAGGATAGACAATCCCTTAAGTTTATTGACGATTTCTCCATGTCTGTGGACCTCAGTTTCTCCCCTGTCAGTGCTGTTGCTTGGAAATCAGCTGCACCCAAAGGAGAGAAGAATATGCTTCAGCTGGCTTATAAATTGATGTTTCTAATAACGTACTGGCACACAGCTACGTGCAACAGCTTGCATAGCTGGGGAGGGAGTGAATGCCCAAAGTCTGCCTTGATTCAGATGGATCGCTTGCAGAAATATTAGTCTAGCCTTCCAGTTCACGTTCAGGTTCTTTAGGACTCAGTGGGCGGAATGGGACATCAAACCAGAGATCGGTGTGCCTGTTTGGTACTGCTAGAATCAGCTGAAGATAAAGTTAACACCTGAAAATAAGCAGGTCTAGTAAGGTGAGTAAATTATTCTGGAACCCGCCACTTACATCATTCCCAATCAAACTTAAAAAACACATATTCACCATAGCGCTTCATCTGAGTCATCTGCACTTTATGAAATCTGTCCTTAAGCAGTTTGCACCTTCATAAAATTCCTGGAGTGCCAATACACTTATACTTTTATATTAAATATATGTTTTAGTTTATATACACTATAAATTCATCTGGCCTACCACCCAAGGTGAAATTTAACACTTGTAAGAAGATATTGAACCGCAGCTACCACAAGGAGCAGATAGGCCAGCTTGAATCAATTTCCTGTTTTCTAATGTACTATACAATTGTCTAGAGTTTAATACATCTTCTGTGACAAATAAATTAGA
>VZSV01000229.1:391028-418716 GCA_013398735.1 Nothocercus julius | reverse complement strand
TAGGCTGGTTAGAACAGCATGTTTCCTCTGACTAACCACTGTTTTAGCTGCAACACTTTGAGATGCAAGTTGTCACAGTCTGTGTTATTGTAGGCTAAGTTGCTGGATGGGCAAAATTTCAAAACCAAGATATAGCTGAACCAGATGGATACTTTGCAATACAAACTGAAAAATAGGCGCAGAATTGTCAGATTTCCACCTGGTCTAACCTCCTCCCAGCCTTATCTTGCTAAATTTGCATAAGGTAAACCAAAACTATTTTCAGTCAATAAAGCAGAAGTGCATGAATAACTGGTCACTCGTGATGACCACCACCATTGGTAATGTGCTTTTTGGCTTTACTTGAGCTTTTATTTAATAGTCTATTCCTTTAATAATTTTGTGTGCTTGTTTGCTTTTTTTGTTTGCTTGTATGTTTGTTTTCCACTGATAGTTCTTTCATTGTTACCAACAGTGACATTGCATATTAGACACACATTTTTAGCTACATAGTTCAGCAACCTGCAGTGTACAGAGTAGCACTGGTAAGAAACTTTAAATACAAAACAGAAGTAGAAAAAACAAATACAGGACCCAAAAACAGATCTGTAACCAGTGCTTTAGTTACTATTCCTGGAAAATGGAAAATGTTCACTCAGGATTTGTTTCTAATGTTCATTCTATTTGTTCTTACTTCTTTCTTTCATTTCTCAACAATTTGAATGCATTTCTTTCACAATTTGTGGTAGATTTTACAATTTTTATTATGTTCAATTTCCAGTCTTTGACTTATCCAACAATTTCAGTAAACAATTCAACTAAATTTTATCATACTAACTAGTTTTATCATTACCATTATCCTATAGGTTTCAGACTGTTCTTACATTGCTCTTAACATATGCAATCTATTTTTCTGTTTCCACTCTGATACCCAATACATATTGATTTTTTGAGACACATAAATTAAAAAAAAAAATCAAGAAAAACAGAACAAAGTAAAAAATCAAGAGTATTCCTAACTTTGAACAAATACATACCTGCCTCCTTGAAAAAATGCTATTTTCATTTAGTGTAATTTTATATACTAATGGCTACAAAGTAACACAATGAATTCAATATGAAATTGGCAGGTCTTAGAGAGGTTCCATCCTCCCCTGAGTCAAACAGTAGGTTGCTTACTTCTAACACAAGCCAGGTTTCTTTTTTGAAGGTAAAGGATAGCCCTTTACCTAGAAGGGCATATCACTATTTCTATACTGAAGTCCAGATTGGCATGAAACACTGAACAATATTTATAACAGTTTAAAGTCTGAGTGTGAGTTGGTAAAAACACATGAATTACCCCACTACCTCAAGCAAATAATTTACTGCCTTTGTTAGAGATGGTTAAATTTCGAATAAAGAATTCCACCATGGAATTTCAGTTGGCAAAATCACAGAATCATAGAAGAGACCTAAAATGTTTGAAACAAGTCATTTCTTGCCTAGCAATGGTCTCCAACACCTTTTTCATAACCCTGCTCTAATCAATCTCTTTTGTTTATTCTGAACAATTTAACTCTTTCTTTGGCACACTTTGGATCTACACTAGATCAAGAAAAACAGACATATTGTAAACATACTTACTCAAAGACACTCTTCAAACACATCAGCAAGTAAAACTGCTCCTAAATGTGACCTGTTTTGGATGGGTATTCTCCAACAGCAATGTCAAAATAGAAAGGTTTTCCTTCATGAAGAGGCTGACATTTATGTGAACAAAACCAAAATAGACATGCATAATTCCAGTTCAAGAATAACTGCATGATATTCTTGACCTTTGAAGGTTTTAGAGTCCAGGGGTTCCTGACTAATACTTCAGATTTTGTCTTTCACTTTTCTGCTTCAGTAAAATAAAAGATAAAAAAAAAAAAAAAAAAAAAAAAGGTGAAAAAAGCTAGTTTTTTTAAAGCACTAATATTTAAAACCTTTCTAGCATCCACATATATGAAAAATAACATTGCATTCATTAAAAATATCATGAGGGATATGCATATCTGTGAGCATTGCTGTTATTTTTTCAAGTTAGTGAATGATTAGATAATTAATATCTTCGCAATACACATGGTCATTGATCTTAGATGACTTCAAAAACAAAACATACACCACCTTCAGTACTTCTATAGTCCTTCTAAATTTAGTCTTAACAATCGGTTTATTTGGGATTTTTTTTTTCTTTTCTGGAGAAGTGGGTGAATGGGTAGTATTTTTCATGAACCTGTTGTGTATATTTATGGAAGAAGATAGGAAAAATCTGGAGCTGGAGGTGAGGGTCCTTTTTGCTGAACAACTTTATCCCTTGGACCCTTGGTGAATATTCACTTCCTGAAGCTGTATTGCTGACAGCAGTGTTTACATAGCTCAGTCCTGAACTGTGCTTCTCTATTTTGATGTTTCAAACACAAAAGCAATTAGATGACATCGCCCATTCATCATTTGTTTGCTGAGGTTGAAATTCACTCCAACGCTTAAAGCTGGAACAAGGCTTATTCATCACTGAGGTGTCATGCAGCCTTTATTCCTGTTTTGGTTCAGTCAGTTCCTACAAAACTCTGCTTTCTACTTTTACAGAATCATTTCCCAAATTCTTCATAGTAAGACCAAATATTTAGGAGGAACATCCACAGGATGCTATTTTAAATTCAACTCACCAAACAATGTCACCTCTGCAAAGTCAGTCTAACTCAACTTTGGTTACATTAGCAACATTGCTGGTATGCTCAGAAACTGATTCTGGTGACTCTGAACTGTATTTTTCCATGGACAAGAAAAAACAAACAAACACAAACTCCAAAAAAATAAAAGGAAAACCCAAAAAAAAAAAAAAAAGCAAAACCAAATCAAACAAGAAGACTGTTTATCTCAGCACATGATGTATTCTCTGAGATATTTCACTTGTCCCGCTACATTTACATCGCTATGTATCATCCTTCTGGGTGCACCATTTTTCTTCTTTTTGTTTTATTTTTACAATATTTTCATAAATCAAAGTATCAGAGTCACTTTCAAAAGACATACTCTGTACCATCAAACTCAAGGACTTGTGAAAGTCAGCTATACATAATAATAACAATGTAAGGAAACACTTCCTATCACAGAAAAGTTTAACCAGAGCCATGGATTTCTAACTTCTTAAGAGTCTTACTTTACCAGAATAAATTAATGTTTGCATTCATTTAGTAATTATATGTATAGCAAATTATTAATATTTTTCATTAATATTTATATTTATTATTTAATCATTTGGATGATTATAAGAAGTCATCTCAAGTTTGGCTATTAGAAGTCATCCTGAGTTAATATCTGTTTTAGTCTCACTCTGCTCTAAAGATGTGAAAATATTTAAAAGACAGGGACAGCATGATGGACAGACAGTATGTCTGTTTATTTGACACTTTGAGAAAAGCAAACAGATTTATTCGGAATCTAAATCCATTTCTAATTTCAGAGTTAAGAGACTAAACTTTTGTGCCTGAACAGAGAAGTTATATTAATATAAAGGAATATATGTATTTTTTAAGATTCTAAAGCCTGTAGTAGCCTATCTGTGAACATTTTAGAATAACAATGACTAAAATAATTTGATTGCAAATTAAATTTTAAACAAAATCTTTTAGTTTATAAGAAACCCAAGATGTTATTAACAAAGAAAAATAAACAGAACTTCAAATTTCTAGACTAAAGAAAATACATTGAGGAAACAGCAAATATGACAAGAAGGAAGAATTAAAGAGATGGTTCAACACAATCGGTACTAAATCTTTTGGCACAAAGCCTACTCCCAAATATAATGGCATTAATCCACTGAGCTTTTGGAGCTTAGATTCTGCTTCTTCAGGAAATCTGTCTGCTATGGCATATTTACAATTTGCTCTAACCTTTCCTAGTGAACCCGTCTAGAAAGGATTCAGCATAGAGGGACAAAGATGATTAAGGGACTGGAGCATTTCCTTATGAGGAAAGACTAAGCCAGCTGGTCCTGTTTAACCTAAAGAAGAGAACTAGAAGACTGAGAGGAGATCTGATTAACATGTATTAAGTACCTGAGGTGAGAATGTAGGGAGGATGGGGTCAAACTCTTCTCGGTGGTGGCCAGTGACAGGACATGGGGTAATGGGTACAAACTGACAAAGTGAAACACAAGAAGTTCCATCTCTGTGTGAGGAAGAACTTCTTTACTGGCAGCAGTGGAACAGGTTGTCCAGAGAGGTTGTGGAGTCTCCTGTTCTGCGGTTCTTCCAAAAACGCCTGGCTGCCACCCTGTGCCAGGTGCTCTAGGTGTCCCTGCTGGAGCAGGAGGGTTGGACTAGATGATCTCTAGAGGTCCCTTCCAACCTCAACGACTCTGTGATTCTGTGATTTTGTGGTTGTTTCTAGGTATTTCTAGATGGTTCATAGGTCAAAAAGGCCACAATGGTTGCTCATGAAAGAGTTGCATACATTGACTAAACTACAGTGTCTCATTACACCTAAAAACCTCCAGTCAAAGCCAGAAGTCTGGACCTTTAGCCTGGTAGTCTGTCTGATAAAACTTCTAGTGAAATTAAGTATGAGCACAGGGCACAGTCATCCAAATCTGTTTCCAGATGCTAGTACTGAAATATTCGCCATGATAGAATATTGGTAGAGTAATCATAGTGTCCATAACAGAAACAGAAGCTTGTAACAAAAGTACTGGAAAACATTCTTCAGCGGGGCGGCGGGAAGAGGAGATAGAAAGGAAGACCTTGGACAAGCTAAAGCATGGTTCTTCCGTTATTGCTCCTTTTCAACAGAGACTTTGAGGCTCTGAGGTTTCATGGCCTGAAGAATAATTTCTGCTATCATCTCAAACATTTATAAGTACAAACCTGTTTAATGAGTGGGTATGAAAATAAAAATATATAAAGTCTTTAATATATCAGGAAAGAGGTCATTGGAAAGGCAGCAGGTCACGTTTTTGAAGGAAGAAAAAAATAAAAGATTTTATATCACATATATGTTGACATCAAATATCCATCGGATAAAGTTTATTTCCTGAGTTAAAAGGGACAGAAGGCCAAAAAGAAAGCAGAAGGGGAGGAAAGAGATGGTGCACCTATAAACAGCTAAGAGCTATATCCAACAAGAACATACACTTTTAATTTTTTTTAATTTGTCTAGGGCAAGAAGGGTAACTTATACAAGGGCCCCAGCTGTAAGCCTCTTGACTCACTCATTTTTACATCTCAGCTGAGGAAACTGCATGTAAGAATCATAAAACTAAATTAACTGACAGAGCATGCGTAAAATCCTGCTAAGGATTATTCTTTGTCCACCGTTAATTATTTCATCAGTATGGCATGCAGTGAAAATAATTAACTAATTAACTAACGAACTAACTTACTAACTGGAATGTTAAATGATTCTTGCAAAATGTAAGGCACCTCTAGACACCCATTTAAAACATAAAGAGAAAAAATAGAACAAAAGGCAAAGGAAGAGAAGAGTGCTTTTGTTTGTTTCCCTTGGCTGAGTTTCAAATGAGCTTTCAAGGGCAGACTAGGTTTCTAAAATGATAAAGAAAATATGCTTTCAAGCTAGTGCCACAGAATTAGTTACTGCAGGTTTCCATACTAGTTACATCTGTTACGTCTGTTATTGGTTTATTTTCCTGCAATTTGTTACTTAATCTTGCTGAAACAGTGATTTACCTAAAAACTTTTTTAACAAACCTATTGAAACATTGTTTCCTGCAATGATGCATGTGAAATCTGGAAAAACAATGTAAAAAGTCACAATATATGTTTCAAGATTTTTGACTCTTTTTTTTTAATTTTTTAAAGACTTCATTGAAAATTTCTATATCAACTGTCACTCTTGCTAATTTTAAATTATAATAAAATCTAATTGATTTTAATTTACTTCCCTGTCATTCCATTATCTTAATTTACACACTCTCTGAGGGTGAAACTGCAATGCTTTCTTTTTCTTTTTCTATCTTTTTTTTTTTTATATTTTTCTTTTTTCTTTCCTTTTTTTCTCTCTTTTTCTTTTTTTATTTCTTTTTTTTTCAATCTTTTTTTTTTTTACTACTTCTGATTTCAGTTATATTGTCTTTCTCCCCACAGTTCCACTCACTGTCTGTATGGATGATAGACAAGAGGAGTCAAAAAAAAAAACATAAAAATGGCTTTCTATCCATCTTTAGAGTAAAAGTGGAGCCTGAACATCATTTAAGGTGTCACAGCATCCAAAGGTGCCAAAGTTTTTGCTTAGAAAGATATGTATGCCAACTGAAGATTTGCAAAATTAATATATTCTTAAACAAGATGCAGAGACACTGTATTTGTACAAACACAAAATGACTGCTTAAAGTGTCTGTTTCCTGAGGCTAACCTACATCATTTGGTAGACCAAAACATTTACGCTAGACAGGATCATTTATTGCAGTCTGTTCCTGCTCCCTGCAAGAGAAGCAGTTCAGCACTGAGATAATAAGAAGTTTGAATTTTAAGAAATCCATTCACATCTCTAAAGGGAAGGTCATAGTTTTTAGCAGAATAAATAGTAGTCAGGAAATCCAGTAGCACTGAAGTGCTCGGAGAAAATCCACTGAAATTCATAGTCCATTTGCTGCATACACACACACACACACATATACACTTGTCTATTGGCGAGTTTTAGAGTACCAAGATGCCTATGCATCTGAAAGCTCTGAGACTCTGACAGCTAAAGATATTTTAAAGTCTGCTAGTGTCAGAAGAACATCATCTAGGTTCAGCTAAAACAGGAGTAGATGGTAAAATATGTATAGAGGTGCACATGCTGCTACACAAGGGATGCTTATTTCAAAATGGACAGAAGAAGAGAAAGCTCTTGGCTGGCAGCAGCGTGCAAGGTGCTTTGCAGAAATGACATGCTTGTAGTCTGCTGGGTAATATAGGTCAGATACCTCTCACAGTTTATTGAGTATTCCTGTGCACTTTGGTTCTGAGGACAGATAGTGACATGTTAAACTTGCCAGATGCAAGGCACAGCCAGCCAGGGCTGTAATGAGAGCTGGAAGCTGGAGTGCATGAGAAAATGAGAGAGCATTTATCTTTGGGAAGAAAGAGAAAGGAAGGGAAACAGGAGAAAGCCAGCCACTCTCAGAGAATAACAGAAAGGTACATTTCATTGCTACTCAGGAAACATAATAGGGCACCTCAGTGAACTGTTACATAGGAATGACTGCATTATTTTCTCGACTAACAGTGGACTGATGTCTCACTGTCATGCACAGATGGCACATTAGCGTGCTTAATTTCACACATACATGCACATATATTTGCACACACACACACAGACCCAACGTATCTATATCAGGGAATATATATAAGTACTTGTTCACTCTCATCTTTGGGAAATATCATATTAAGTCTCCAGCTTCTGAGCCCCTTTAAAATCAAAAATCTCAGTATCACTCTTGTGTCCAGTGTATAGACAGACGTTCCCAAGGAATATATTTATCTTGCATAAGATTCCATGACCTACTTCTTTGACTCTCTGACAGACTAAGCATCTGTGTCAAAGACTCGGTTTTGTGTCCCCGGTTATAGGATGGACACTTCAAACAGTCTTATGTTGTACAAAACAAATTGCTTCTTGCTGGGTATAAGAAAATAGATCTTGACAATGCCAACCTTAAGTATACACCTTTTCTGCCTCAATGCAGATAGAAAGTCATTTGAGTTTACTAGTGATTTTTTTAAAGAAGCAAATATTTCCCTAAGAAGGATGTTTTGCTTTAGAACTGTTGCTTATTTCCTTCTTCAGTTAGAGATGACAGTGGTCATTCCTCTACTAAAACAAAACAAAATGAAAAATCCTTTTGCCTAACATGAAAACAGTGATTGTTTTCACTCAAGATTCCTATTTCTGTAAGTTTTTTTTGCTTTAATCAGAAACTTTGGTTTTAAAATTTACCAAAGATATCTTTTTCTACATTTTCTCAACACTAAGTGACTGACTTTTCTGTAGAAAGGGTAGACACTCTTCTCTTGAGTTAACTGACTTTCTGAAGTTTCTCCATCTGATTGCATAATCACTAAGAATCTATAAGTCACCACAGCCTCTGATAGGAAGGAAAAAAAATATGTAAATCAATTTTTTGTTTCATAATTTACCTTTTTTATTTCATAATTTAAAAACTGTGGAGACAGATATTTGCTGAAATTACTCAAGCATTATTAAAGCCAAGAGACCAACATCTTCGGAAGCTGGATTCAAACTCTCTCAATTTGTCCTTTCCTACACTAGGATTCAGAAGAAAAATAAATCAATATTAATTTGGATAAGAAAGACAATTTAAACATTTTATCCTTCTGATTTTTATTAGAGAAAAATTTATAAAGAATAAATGGCAGTTAAGACCCACGTCTGTTTGTAAGTGGGTAACTGTAAGGTACTTCAGAATGTTTTTATTTGTTCCTTCCGTGCCAAATAAAGAACATTTTTATTGAAGTAAAAGAAACAGAAAAAAAATGTTTGATAGCATTTGTTGTTGATCAAGGAAGAAATAGTTACACATTTTTCCACAATTTCCAAGAAATTACAAACAATTAGCAATCTAACTATATTTTGCATATAAATAAGTCTGCATCTTAATATCTATCCAAATCTCTGGAAGTCATGTTTTAGGGAAAACATTTTTACATTGAAAAGGAATGGTATTAATGCATGAGAAGCATCATTATTCCTACTAGCATTATTATGCCAGCCTCTCTTTTGTCTTCTGTCTCACTTGAAAACATCTTTCTGTAACATTCATCAGATCTCCCCCTACTTCTGATTGTTTCTGATACATTTAAACTCATTCTGATCAGATTATATTTTAATGCATGCAATTTCTCAATATTTCTTTGCTTCCCTTTATATTTGGATAGAAAATCCCCTGTGATATATTTTTTCTTGTCACAATTATCTCTAAACCGACAGCCATTTTGGTTGGAAAATGTTAGTTTTAGCACACACATTTTTGTGTGTGGTCACTGAATGCTTATACTATGGGTAAGGTGATTTAACTCTAAAATGTCTTAGAAATCTTGAATTTAATAGCAGAATATAGCTGAGTAACCTGAGATTTTCATTTGGGAAAAAGATCAGCAGTTCTATACGTGTCAAATCAAAAGTCTGACGATAAAACTCCTGCTCTCCTGATAACTCAGCTTTACAGTAAAGTTATGCACTCTGTTCTTCTGAAAATGCATAGTATAGCTTAAAATAGAGGCAGAGGACTTGTAAGCAGGGTGTACTATCCTAGCCTCCTGCTTTTGCTGACAAAAAAGGGTGCAGGTGTCTCACTGACAGGCACCTCTATCTGTTTTTAAATAAAAACATATATATGTTTTGAGATTGTCCGCTGAATAGAGCTAGCCTTCTTTCACTCTTCTCAAACCAGCAATAACACTTTATGGACATCATCAGGTTCGCTTTATTTGACACTCCAGGCATGAAAGGGTTATTTCCAGTTCAGTTTTATATTGTCCTGTGGCACTCTCTCCCTCCTAAAAAAAAAAAAAAAAATTAAAAAATAAAAATAAAAAACAAAGGGGTAGGCTGCTTAGCCATTGGTGTAAAAGTTAAAGCAGAATAAAAAATTAACCTGTCAGGAAAGGAAAACAGCAGCAAAAAAATGTCCATGACAACAATGTATTTGCTATGCTGGCTCAATATATTCTTATTCCAGACCACATTGACCTTACTGAAGAATGATCTTCACCAGTTTCTATGACACTTTGCCGGATTTGAGCTTTAACTAGGGAGGAAGATATTACTGATTTAGATTCCAGAATATTCAGTCAGTCTGTTTCACTCAGCATTACCCTGCATACACTGTATCTAATCTGTTACTTTGGAAGGGCCTGCAGCTGCCGCTAAGTGATTTATCTCAAGTAACCTCTGTGCTATGACAGCTCTGAGATAGTAGACAGTCCCAGTAGTGATAAGGGCAGCCACACTCAGCACAAAGTGCACAACTACACATTGCTGTCAAAGTAAGGTTTGCCAAATAAAATTTGTTATACCATGATTAATCAGACTTTTTTTTTTTTTTTTTTTTCCCCCTCCCATATACTATATTCATTAAGAGAGCAACACAACCTCCAACCCCCGCTGGGGTAATTGTTTCTTGTAGGTGGGCATGAACTTTATAAATATACTCACAAAAAAGGAGAAGTGTCTTCTGTTTTTGTTATTAAAGTTTGTCTTTTAAAAGCAGAGGTTTGTACTAGGAAAATGAGTCTTAATTTATAGCCTTCAGATGAACCAAACCACTGGGTAATTAATCCCTATTAACTGGAATCCTCAAGATCCATAGAGGAACTGAATATTTTTAACTGTATTTCTAACTACAAATCATTCTGCATATAGCTTATATCTCATGACTATTTTAAAACAAACTTTATGCCATAAAATCTTTAAAAGGTATTGAGGAGGGAATACTCATATATATATATGTATCTATATATATACATATGCACTACTATATGAATTTTAAAAGAATGTGATGATGAGAAGACATTATAAATATCCCATGTTCTTTTCCCAAAAATGATTAAAAAATAGCCAAGGGGTCAAGTTTTCAATATGCCTAAATTCCCAAAGGGCAGAGTTATCTTTGGCTGTGTTGAAATGAATGTAAAGGATGACTTACAGTTAATGCTACTCCAGCAATTGAACCTTGCAGTCCATGCTTTTCCCTTATCTAGTTGTACTGAATAGCATCCATTCCATTAAAACTAAGTAGATCTTGTTAAGAGTTCTGGAAGGCATGTCTTCAATAGCATAAACTGCCAAATTATACTATACTCTGCATCGATGGCTAAATATTACTTAGAAATGAGCTGAAGTCTTTCCAGCACATGATTATTTTCGCCCTGGCTTGAATCTCTACCCTCACTCAGAGAGCTGATATTTAGGCTAAGGAAGGAACCCTCGCATATGTTTTTAATTCTGCTACTGAATACCAGCCTTCCCTGGTTTCAAACTTTGTTGATGTCTTAAGCAAAAATTCAGGAGGCATTGTCTATCTCATTTTAAGCTGGGTATAATCATAGGTTCAGCTTCAGTGAGGTGCCTGTTTACATTACTGGTACAGTAAGGAACAGCTCAAAGTCTGAAAAACGAAGACAGGGATGCAGAGCTCACAGACCTCCTGTATGTCCACATATCCATCACACAGCAACCTGAAAAAAAACACACACATGTCAACACAGGGTATTCAGTAAAGGATGCCGAAACTGCAAAGGGAGACAAGTGTTTGACACTTGTCAAACTTGTTTGACCCTGATTTTTAGCATACTCATGATAGTCACCTACATGAAAACAGATTTTGCAACCTAAAACTGCCTCCCAGATTCAGGTTTTCTTTCGCATCTTGGGAAATAGATCTCTCAGCAGTCATGTGAATCCCAGTTGCTTCAAAAACTTTGTGTACTCAGGCCTAAGTTTTAAGGCGTGTGTGGATGCAGTTTCTTTTCTTACATTCTGCAGGAACCTATCTGGAACAATGAACATTTTTGTCACAAAACTGAAAATGCACTTTGTGCTCTTCAATATCTCAGAGTGCTAGGCAGCCACAGATCAACATTTTTCTGTGTTGTGTGGCAGAGGTAAGAGATTGTCCTTTTTTTGTTTTGTTTTGTTTTGTTTTTTGGTTATTGTTGTCTATCCAAATCCACTAATATATGCCATCCAAAAATGCAGTACCCTTCCTTTCCTCATGTGCACATCCTTAAGCTTACTTAAAGTGAATTGTTTTAAAGAAGCTCTACCATAAATTATAGCTGACAGTGGAGGTGATTAAAGCACATAGTTTGATTGCATGCATTAATCTCTACAACTTTTCTCAAGTCTAATTTAATTACACACAGGTGTACATTTCTTTTTAATTTATTAGCTTTGTCAGTAACCAGTTGCACTGTGTGATGCAGTTTGCAAAAGGTGCAACACAGATACAACTGTGGACAAACTGGACAGTAAACTCCAAAATAAATCAATAAGTAAATAAAGTGCCATAGCCCTCCCTCAGTTATTCACCAGTATGGTTAAATCAATAAGTGAAATGAGAATATTTATTTTTCTGAGAAGGACAGTCACATTTCCTGACTGAGACTAGTCCACTAATCCAGGCAGAAGCTGGAGCTGAGAGGACTTAATCGTTCTGTGATGCGGAAACAGTAGTTGCTGTTGGAATATCCTGCTCAAGTGTCATTAACAGTTTTTTTTTTTTTTTTTTTTTTTTTTTTCTTAATAAACTTTGGGATTTGATTGAGATTACAATGTTATTTCTTCCCAATCAAGTGAATGTGAACTGTGGTGTTAAATTTAGTAGACTAAGATCAGAACTTTGATTTTCAGCAAAGTTATCATTTTAAGTCTCATACAAGCTAGGCACGTCCTCTCAAAGCTTTTTGTAACCCAGATTTATATGATTTTTGAATTTTCATATATGGAGCACTGTCAGCCATATGTCTGTTATCTATATTTACAAATAATGTTTGAAACTACTCAGGAGTCTACTCAGGAGAATGTTTCTGAGTAGTCTTTTGTATTTAATTTGACTTACAAAATGCATGATTAAAAGATTATGCTTTCCTTCTTCATGTATTCTGTTCTTTTAATACTATAGAAAAGGAGTTTCTTTTTTCTGACCTCTTCTAATAAGCAATAAAATACATTCTAACTGTGGTTAAACAACAGGAAGAACAGATTTTGATGTTATTGATTATGTCCACATATGTCCAATTATAGAACAAAGGTAACAAAACTCAAAAAAAATACATCGATAGATGAGGAAGTATCAATCGTTCCATGACTGTTAACTAGTCGACTAGTACCACTACATTATTTTACAAAATTTGGTACTTTGAAGCCACTAATGTGAATGAATATCTGACAGAGGAACAAGTACGTAAGTAAGACAGTGAAATGTACAGTGAATAGCCCCAAATAAAGCAGCTACTTATCACAGATGGATTTAATGTTTGGACCTATTGAAATAAGTCTTCCCGTGTAGTAATTATTGGCACTCCCTAACCATTCATTTTAGATAATATTTTTAAAATAATGCATGTGCATTATTATTGCTGTTGAATGATAAGTTCAATAGCTAAGGGTTTCTAAGAAACAATGATATAAATAATTATGGCTTGCAAATGAGTTTATGATTGCATTTTCTTTTGTGCTAAACTTCAGGAAGGAAAACAATGCATTAATCTGGAGCAATGCACACAAAAGGACAGTGAGAAAACTTTCAGTTTATAAATTACATGACACCTATATGTCATAACGAGAAGCTGGAGAGTTCTATATCCCCATTTTATTTATTTATTTGTTTTTTTTTATTTATTTGCTTATTTATTTATTCGCTTTTACTTTCAGCTTTCTCCTTTATTGACATTTCACGGAGCCTACCCTAAAACTAGAGCTGTCATTACTTTCCACAAGACTGAAGAGAAAGACTTTGGATGAGTAATGGAAATTCAAGAATAGTAGCTAACAGGATAGTCTCCATGCAAAGCTAAAGGGAAATCCCATCTCAAGAGGGATAATGCAAAGGAAGGTGACATGGGACTAGCAGTAGTTAATACAGCTACTGCTTCCAATTGGGAATCCAAAATGTAGAAATACTGATCAAAGTCAACCATTTAGCCTCAAAGGTCCAGTTACATAGGAAGATGGTTTATAAATTTAAACTCAGTTAGAAAGTATAAAAATAGCTAAAACAATGAAAGCTACAGTTCTCAATCAGAGAAAAAATTGCGAGATAGTAATAACAACATCTCAGATTAATCCTCATGTCCGTACTTCTCTTCTATTATCACTTCATGCAGAAAATTACCAGTTGAATTCAACGTCAAAAGAGTACCTTGCTTACACATGAATGTCTTCAGTACAACTAATCAATTCACAGAAATAACATTTCAACTTATGATATTGAGAGATACATGTAAAAATATATGAAAAAGAAATTAAAGTTAAAATGAAGACTGGAATAGCTCTTACAAAATAGAGTATTCTGCAGAAAACATTCTAGTCAATTTCTGCATTAATTTTGGAATTGTAAATCCACAATTTTAATCCATAAGAGGTGGATTTTAGTACGGATATATTACGCAGACTGTATCCTGTGTGAGAAAGAAAAAAGATTTCACTATTCAGAGATAATGTTTCTATCTCTTTTTCCTTTCTTCTGTGTACACACTGATTACTCAGGTGATCATGGATTTGATATCAGTGTTCATTGAAAATGAATAATTAATTACCATACTGAAAATAAAGGAATGGGAAAAGATAGAGATTTTTATGTAATTCTCCTGAAAAGTCATATTTTCATATATCATAATGAAATATATACATAAATATATATATACAAAGACTAGTAATTTACCATATATAGCTGCGACTTTTTAGACATAATTACCTGGTTTCTTCCCCCATATAAGTTACACTGAATCTACAAAGTCTGGAAAGAATGGGAACCTTATCTTTCAGGTATCAAAACAGAATGAGAGGCAGGAGGAACACTACTTTTTTTGAGGGAGCTATTATCTTTTAACTTAACATGGATTTAATGGCACTCACTTTATCTATCTTTTGAGGAAATAGCTATTCTTCATGTTCAAGAGTCAGATTAAGAATATTTACTGTGACCTAAGTTCTTCTGTCTTCTACATTCCACAGACATTTCAACACCAGAATAAGTAATTGTTGCCCTGCAAAAAGATTTCTTTTATTATTTACTACTCAGAAGTAACATTTATTTGGGGAGAAAGTAATTTAGTATTTAGAAGAGCAAAAATTTATTTAACACTAAGATTTTAAATTGGAGGAAGTGGAGGACATGCACACATTTTGGTATAGACTTTGGTATAGACTAATGTATTGTGGTCTTTCCACTTAGTTTTCCCTGAATCAAGACAGTCTGAGTATTCCTATTCTGCCTGAGTGCAAAGTCTTTATCTGATTTGGTCATACAGTGGGTAGCAGCATTCATCTACCTAGCTTAGGCAGCTGCACTATGAGAGTGAAAACTTCCAGTAAAAGATCAACATAAGTAAGGAGGTCAGGATGGCAACATAACAGTTTTAAATATACAAAAGAAGTAATTGCTTAACTTAGCAACTCTTGTCTCTTCTCTATTAAATGAGGAAAGAAAGAAAAATAAGTCATTTTTTAGGAGGAATGCTTTTTCTAAGTATAGAAGATAATCTTATGTAATTCAGACCTTGGAGAATATTAGGGCAGAGGCTAGGATGCTTAGTATATTCCAGGTCTTTCTTGTAAGCCAGCTCTATGTGACATAACATATCATTAATAACAGAAAGAAGGATGTATTGTGGTGTCTGAACACACTGATTTGCAAATTGGTATCAATTCACCAGTATGAATTAGTAAAATTAGTAGAATTAATAAAAATCTTTTACCCAGAGCAAAACCAAGTTCCTTCTATTAAAAAAGTTATATTTAACTTTTAAATCATCCTACTAATTGGATGCATTGCCTTTTTGGAGACACTTTCTAAAGAAAACTGATTTGAACAGAATGGAGGACACTTCCCATAGAAAGGGAGGCCTAATCTTTATGACTGAAGGAGAGCAAGTTTCATTTTAAATATGACACATTCTGCATGGAACTAATCCAGATAAAACATCTATGCAGAAGGTACAATTAACAAGTTACAGTCTCATTAAGATGTTTCTCTTTTAGTTCCTCACAGTGACTTCTGAGAGAATGATGTTTCTCCTTCTGTATTTTTTAAACAGATCCACAGGGGAGTACAGCATCTGCTTAATTTTCAGGATCCCTAGCTGTTAGAGGATGCTTTTATTTTCAGATCACTGCATTCTCAAGCGTGTTGTGCACTGAAAGCTGAAAACATGCAAACTGGAAATTGACATGCACTAAAGAAGCCTGAGAGAGAATGTTTCTCTGCATAGTAGCTCAGGCAGAACGTGTAATTATTTTCACAACTTCCAGAAGCAGGAGCTTTAGTGTGAGATTGTCTTAATGTTGTGGGCTTGCAGGACCAGAGAAGCATTCTAGTTCTGCCATTCAGAGCCAACTTAGTGAAATTTGTTAGATTTACTTTCAAATTGAACAAGAGATTATCGAACAACGCTATCCATGTAGAAAACAATTATTTTACAGTTAAATTTGCCATAAAGTTTTCTCACTTCATCTCTGCCTTCTTGTCCTTGACAGACTTTTTTCAAGCAAGGAGAGTATCACTGCAAGAGTCAGCCAGTAGTTTAGCTGCTGCCTTCCAGAACCTTTCCTAATCCAATTGTTTACGCAACTTAGAGAATAGCATCAGACAAAGTTTTGAGGTAATATGTTTATGGAGTTATGGTGTACATGAATGCAAGTTGTGAACAACAACAGCTCTATGATACGTTTGTTTCAGCTGGAGAATTCAATGACGACAATTTCTAAAGAAAAACTTCTTGCCAGTAGAATGTTTAAATTAACAGATTTCTCTATATTGTTATCAACAGCATCTCTTCCTAAAATATTCACAGCTATGGAGAGAATTTTTATCCTTCTTGCTATCCTGTAGTGAAAGAACTTGCCGTTTAAATTCTACAGATAGGAAACTGAGGCAAAAGGAAGTTTAAGGGTTATAGTCACAATGGCAGTTAGATTCTTCAACTGTCAGCATTGCAATGTTGCTTTAGTATCACAGGGTTTATCTTTTTGATGTTTAAGCTCCAGAAACTATCATTCTGAAATAACTGAGTCAACCTGAAGTGCACATAAGTAATGAATATAGAGAACTATATGTTGGTTCACATTACACAAAAAAATAATGAGCTACAGCTGGCAAAAAAGAAAATCACTTGATGTCCAATATGGCAATATGGTCATCTAGTCATCTGGCGTCCACCAAAATCTTTTTTTTTTTTTTTTTTTTCTTTTTTTAAGCCAAGAAGCTAGAAAGATTCTCTGAAGATTGCACTGTTTTATACATAGTTCATGAAAATTCTGCTAATGTCCCTAATGTTTGTGGATTTTAACCAAAACCACTCGCTCAGAATTTCTTTGAAAATCTCTTCCAGAAACTCAACATGTAGTATTCTACAGTACTCAATATACAACTGCATCCCTGAGAAGTGAATAAGATAAGATAGACTATAAAAAGAGTAGTAAACTGGGTCCCTCAGATGGATCGGCCCTGCAGTGGTACAGGCTGTGCTGATGGCTGGGAAGCAGCTCTGCCAAAAGGATTCCTGGAGGCCCTAGGGATGCCAGCTTGGCCTTAAGGCAGCAGTGTCCAGGCATCTGGTCTAGGTCCAGGTCGGGGATCAGGTCTAGGGGCTCTGTCCCCACTATTCAGGAGCTGCAAGTCTGCCCCGGGTGCTGTGCCTGGGGTGAGGCTCCCACACAGGATGAGCGCTGGCATCCTGTTGTGAGCCCAAGGAGCCAGCAAGGGGTCAAGGCTGGGGCACTGGGTGGCCGGGGAGATGAATGGGCAGCTCAATTTGTTTAGTCTAAAGTAAAGAAGCCTGAGGGGAGATACTACTGCTGTCTTCAGCTATCTGCAGGGAGATGCAAAGAAGGTGAATGGCGAAAGGAAGGCAGACTACATGCAAAAACTGCAACAAGGAAAATTCCATTTAAGCATCAAGAGAAAGTTTTTTTTTCATATATAAAGCAGGCAGACACTACAGCAGTTTACTCAGAAATTTTGGAGAAATCTGGGGAAATTCAAAATGTGACCGGATGAGGCTTTGTGCAGTATAATTTTGTTGAGCTCACTCTGAGCAAATGGCCACCAGAAGTCTTCTTCAAAGTCTCTTATTCCATAATTCCAGAAAACTATCCCCAGTCTTTCAGTGTTGACACTGTATGGGAATGATGTTTCTTGGTCAAGAGCAGTATTGTCTGTGTGATTATTTCTTTTTTTTTTTTTTGAGTTATGAGTCAAATGGATTAACTGAAACTAATCATGCTCAATATTTAAGCTGTTTCATTTTGCAATCAATGTGATCATAAGAAGAAACCTCATGCAAATAACAGTATTCTTGACAGGGAGAAGATAGCACCTGTAAAACGTAAAATTGCAATATAGTTGGGAGACAAGAATGACAAAACTTTGGATTCTCAGACCCGGGTCATATGTGGCTAGAACACTAGAAACAGCATTTACAGGTTTTGCAACATATTCATCCAGCAACTGCTCTGTTGTTTGTTAGAAAACTCTACCCTAATCTGTTCTGACCTGACTGAGGCCCAGGATGGATTTTTTTTTTTTTTTTTTTTTCCCCCCACAAAGTGTCTCCAGAGGATGTTTATTTCATGGCGGGCTTGGATCAGGTTACATCTACATTTGATGACCACATGATGACTTTGCCAAGACATTAGGCCACCAGACGTCCTATACACACTTCTCTTCATTGTCTTTCAAAATCTTCTTTCACTGCATGCACACTATCTTGGGACAACATCAGTGACCATATAGATCAGCAATTTTCTTATTCTTGACCACTATTCAGGCATAAGAAAAAAGAACTTCTTTTGGATATGCAGTTTGTCTAGTTCAGATCACTTTTTCATTGTTGAGGTTCATTTCATGTTCTAATTTCTCAGCTACTGTCTTAAATCACCCTAAATATCCGGGGTGTTTTCTAACTCTGTAGCCACATAATGAAATATAAAACTATTGCTTTTTGAAATGGAGTAAAATGCATTTATATTTCAGAATCTTGTCTCCTGATATGAATGAAGTAGACAAGAACTCTATATCGCGGTGCAAGTTTATGATTTTAGGTTCTTATCCTGATGCTGTCTTTTTAAAATGATTAAAGAATTCAGGTCAGTCTACCTTATCCTTGTGAAAGATAAAAATGCTTTTAAAAAGCAATCAAATCACTATGTGTCCCTTCCAGTATGAGACCACTTATGTCCATTTTGTAAGGCAAGTACTGTGAAAAATCCTAGCAAGACAAAGATGTCAAAATCACAGTAAAATATAAAATTTGTTCCCCAAGTTACAATTAAGCACTCTGCTCATAGGTGATATCTGTATTGACAGCTCAACAGAAATAAGACCACATAGACTTTTGATTCCTGTGATTACCTCTGGGTAGTCCCTTTGCTACAGACTTTCAAAATACTGCCAGACATTAATAGAACTAAATCATGTCAAGGAGCTTTTGAAGTATCATAAAACAGATGAACTTGAAAACTTCAGTATTTAGTGGGGATAGGAAGCCTTAAAGGATTAAAGGATATTTGGCAGACTAGAGAAATGAAAGACAAATGAATAGGTCTGTGATGGTGGGGCCGGGGCAGGGTGGAAGGGAAGGAAAAATAACAATAGCAACCACAAAAACAAAAAGTAAATAAACAAACAAATCCCCTCAATTAAAAAAAAAAAAAAAAAAGTAACTATTTTGTGTTTCTTACTATCTATCCAAACAACCTATATATATATAGTTGGAAGTAAAATATGTATGCATATATATATATATACACATATGTGTGTGTGTGTGTGTGTGTATATATATATATATATATATGCATACATATTTTACTTCCAACTATTTTGATTTTGGGAAGGTTTTCTTTGAGCAGTTTCACACTCTGAATGTTAGGATTATTCTAATGTAAGGCACTAGCAGAAGAAATTTAGCCACTGTAATTAACAGTTTAGCTCACTCAGAGAGTTTTCCATATTAATGATCAATTGGGGCTTTGATTTCTGTTTCAGGAGAAGCAGATGCTGATTGTTGAGTTTTGCTGCTATAAGCTGAGAGTTTGGACCGTTTGTACGCAGTCTCTCTCCCTCTCTTTCTTTCTTGCTGGGAACGGCTTAATGAAAGGAAAGCAACAATGGGATCACTGTCATCTCCATAAATCAAAATGCGATACAGAAAAGTTTGCTTCAGGGTACTTCATTACTTATTTGGCTGAATGAAAAATGCATAGTGTCAAACACAAGACCTAAATCACCTTGTGCTCAAGTGTCTTTTCTCCTTACCAATCAACAGCCTGTGAGATGGAAGAAAGGATGTGAGAGATACCTGCTGGGAATTATTTGCGGTAGAAGTCTGTTTTCCCTAGTGGATTTGCACAACAGTTAAGTAACATTTATGAGCATTTCCCTTTTCCTATGCAGAGCTTCCTTCAAAGCTTTGGCATAGCATTTTTCTTACTTTATAGCAAAGGATGAACCTCTTGTGATTTGAAGCTGCTGACATCTTCTCTTAGAAGGCCTGTGATGGAGATTATTTTGCATCACAAAGAAAGTCCATATTCATTACAATTTCTACTAAAGGCTGCATCACTGTCTGTGGGCTTGTATAAGAATTTAAAAATTCAAACTGCTCATAGGAAAAGCATTTCATGCACATAATATGCCATATCTATAAAGGGAAAAATGCATAAGAGTTTAGAGCCACTGGATATTTTTCATCCACGTTTATGGAAAACCAATAGATTTTATTTTCTGGGGGAGGTGAATAGGTTGGAGGACAGAAAAAAGTGCCTATTTAAGGATACTTTCTTATCACCAGAAATCCGACAGTATGTTTTTACCTACTTCATCTCACCTTTCCCTAAGCTTTTTCGTTGTTTTAATTAAATGATATTTATATTATGAATTCTCATTACGTTTAAGAAATACTTCATCTTATGAAAAGCTAGCAGAAAAAAAAGTCTTTTCTTACCACATACAGATGGCGTCAGTACTTGGTGGTCTGCAGTAAATCACCTTCCCACATAGATTTTGTCATGTTTTTAAGACCTTTCAAAGTCCTCACTCACAGTCCTTATTTTGAGATACAAGGTATGAAGCTAAACATCCAACATGAATGGCTAAATTATTTTAAACAAAATAAAAAGCTGAGCAAGCCAAAAGATTATCCTGCTATATTCAGTCATTTCCAAATTAATGCTTTGTGAACGTGGTGTAGAAATAGGATTATTCCCTCTCTTAAAGTTATTGAAGCAGTGGCTAATGCAAATCAAATTATGATATGTATTTTTAAAATTGATTCAAAATTTTTGAGCTGAGGAAGTATTTTGTGTTGCATTTTGTCTCAAATAAATATAATCTAACAGACACCATCAAAAATGTGACTGCAAATTACTGCTTATCACCAAGCTACTAAAACTACATGTCAATATAGCTTTTGTTAGAGGTAAAGGACTGCCCAATACTGGTAGTTCCTTTTTTTTTTTTCTTCTTTTTCTTTTTTGAAGTTTCTTACAGGACGTAAGATTCTAGAGAATCTATACAGCGAAATGACAACTGTAGGTTATATTAAGTGGAGATTTTCTATTCGCCAGATATGTAATGCAAAATATTTCTTCAGCCTGACAGCATAGTGTAAAATTCTAGATGTCTTAAGCTTTTATAACAGTTGCTTACAGGATATCTGCTCAACTGTAATGTTCTCCATTTTAGTTTATTTCCTTCCTCTTGTCCATCTCATAAAATAGGGAATCCCTCTAGAAAATAGGGAATAAGAAAGTAGAACATGAGAATAGTGAAAAGGATAGGGAAAAAAAAATGTTTTTGTTTTAAGAAAATGTTTATGCAAAAAAAAAATTGCTGTAAAACAGTCAACACAGTTGTAATCATACATCATACAGATGTACTGAAATAGTTCTGTCTCCCACTACTGTAAGAAACATCAGCAGGCACAGAAAGGGAAATTGAAATTGTTTAATTTGTTCAGACCCTCATTTTGTTTGGTTCTTCAGCATTTTCTGCCATTTTTTTGAGAGTGATAGAAACATTTCCTTTATATGACTATCACATAATCATAAAGTTTTTGAGACCAGCAAGATCAGCTAATCTAAAACCCAGCTCAAACAGGATCAGCTGAAGCTAATTTCTCAGTATTGTGTGAATATCTCCAAGTATGAGTGTGAATATCTCCAAGGATGGATATGTCAACAACTTTCTAAACAACTTGACCTAGCGTTCAGCCAAGCTCATGGAGAAGGGTTCTCCTGTGTTCAAGTGGAGTTCCCCGTGTTTCAATCTGTGCCCTTTACCTCTATCTGTGTTACTGGGCATTGAGAGGAGTCTGAGCCCATCCTCTCTCAGCATTGATAAAGACCCCCCCTACCAATCCTTCTCTTCTACAGGCTGAACTGTCCCAGCTGTCTCAACCTCTGCTACGCTCCAGTCCTTAACCATCATTGTATCCCCTCACTGGGCTTGCTCCAGGATGTCCACATTCTCCTTTGAAGTGGGGACGCGACCTCACCAGTACTGAGTAGAGGGGAAGATGCTTCTAATACAATCAATGACTTCATCTCGCTCACTGTTATGATACTTCTTACAGAAACTTCTGGAATCACAGTTTGGCTTCTCCTTAACCACCTGGGCTTGTATTTTCACTCATGACTATTATAGTCTCAGCTGTCTGCTTACACAAAGACGTTAAATGGCTCCTGCAAGTTTACCCTGACAGGAAGACAGCTGCTGTGGTACAGACTCTGATGGAATCTAACCCAGCTCATTTTGAGTGGGAACCCACTGTTCTGCAGGACTTTAAAACGCAGTTTTTGCTGTCTGCTGTACAAGTCTGCTGAGAGTGACAACAAAAATCTTTGAGCTAAGTGTGCTTGCATTGAGTTTAATGGGCATCTTACCATTAGTTCCACCAGAATACATAAGCCAGTGATAAGTGCTTTAGAATAATCCTGCTATATGTGATTTTAAAATATTTATAGCTCACACAAATTGAAAGGAATTTTCTTTTGAAGAAAATACTGTTTCTCAGTGAAGGCTTTATTTTCCCTCAAAATTAAACCAGAACGCTTTGCACAACTGTAAGAATACTCAGAATGCAATCATTTGCTTTAAAATTATTTTATTAGATATGATTAAGTACAAACAGCTTTTCATCTTTGTTTTTGTAAAAGAAAATATGCAGAACTCTAAAAATGTAAATTTTAGATAAACTATGATACAGAATTTGTGCATGAAAGCAATTAGAAATCTTTATCCGGGCAAAGTGAGATTTATATCTCTATAAAACCATTGCATATTGGGAAAACATTCAAAGTTCAGTTATAGTTTTCTCCTCTATTTTATGTAATTTTCAGTGAAGACCTATTGTAAATCCATTATATGCCAATACTATTACTGATACATAATCATCTCTTAAAATTTTAAAAAATTCTTATCTGTTATATGTTAAACACATACAAATAATTGTAATTTTGTGATTAGAAATAACTATAAAAATTAATAAACTCTAAATGTTCCCATTCTATTTTTAGACTTAAATAAAGGATATCAAATTCAAAATTTAAAAGCAGCAATTTAAAAGCTAAAAATTATCCAAAGTTCAAGAATATCTTTAGTATTAATATGTGAAGATTTGAGCAATATCTCAGTATATCAATTGATATATTGGTAATATACTTTGATGGTTACCCACTGTCAGGAAAACAAAGTAGAATCACCAGTTTCTTTGTTCTTTTATGTCAATGGACAGAGCCTGCCTATTTTTCACCAGAAATAGGCTAAGTATAAAATACTCATATTATTCACCATGTCATTCACAGGTATTTTGATAAAAAACATATTTATTTCATTATAAGTAGCACAGAATTTTAGTTTATGAAATACGAAAGAAATTCTCACTCTGCATTCAGAGGTTTGCTTTGCAGACTTATTATTGTCATCCGGTACAGAAGTAATGAAGAACATATTTCGCTAAGTTTCTGATTACTAGTTTTCATTTTACTGTATTGAAGCACAGCAGTCTTTTTTTCTCCCCAACTTTGGTACTCATTACAGGAGTGCAGGACAGGGCTATGACAGTAATAATGCTTTTCCATCATCTCCCAAAACTTTCTGAGAGAAGGCTGCTGATGCCTCCTACTCCTCGAGGCATTTACTCCAAAGCTAAAATAAAATAAGTGCTTTTTACTAATAAAAAATGACTTTTCTGCAAATGAAAGGATTTTGTTGTTGCACACGTTGTGGTTCAGAACCTAGCTTATTATTTTGTGCCTGCAGTAGTTGCTTTCCATTATGTTGCCTAAAACCCAACCAAAACAAAGTCCTTTTTTTTGCTCATAAACAAAAATTTAAATTGTTACAGCCAGTTTATGGTAAATGGTGTTGGTTTCATTTATATGTTGGAGAGGATGATATAAGCAACACTCTACACTTACAAATTCTAAAGCACTATTTCTTTCTACAACTTAAAGTTTTGAAGAGTAAGTTAGGGTATGCAACCTATGTTCATATGGTATTGCAAAAATTATTCAGTATTTTTCCTTCTTTCTTTCCTGCCTCTCTGATTATTTCCATGTTTTATTCTTGCCATTTGAAAAGCGTATTTTTTGACTTATACAGAGCATGGAAGAATATGACAAAGAAAGTCATCAGATGCCTTCATATTAGTATTATTTCCAGATTATGAATTTAAAAACTCAGGAATTTTCAACTGAATGGGATCCACATTTTTACTATTAATTGCATTTTAAGAAGCTTTTCATTTGCAAAAATAATGTCTGCCTGTAAAGTATCTTATCCCTTTCATTCTGATGACTTATCATAGGTCCCAGGCCTCCCCCTTCCCACTTATTTTAGCACTCTTGAAATACAACAGCGGGAAAAATGCGTATCTGTTGTGATTTATCAATTAGGAAATAAAACTTGGATGTACGACAAGTGATAATTGAGATGTCTTTTCGTAATCTGGAAAATAACAAGTTTTCTCTCTAGAATTCGATAAACACCTCATCCTCTTTCAAACGCAGAACCAATTTTATCTCTTTTATATTCTGATGCCATGTTAATTATTGTTTACATTGAAGCTTTTGCAAAAGAACAGAAGTCTCTTTTTTGAAGACTCGATATCTTTGAATGAAAAACAAAATGAGCGGATTACTTGAAGCTGACCATTCTCTTGCATATTTCTTGGGAATGAGAATCCACAAAGTTGAGATATTTTGGGTGTCAGCAGATTAAAACACTGCCACTACCCAAAGCCAGTGAGACAGAAGGTTGCATTATTTATTATAATGTATGGACAATGAATTCTATCACTATCTGAAATGTTCAGAGGGATGTATAAAAAGTATATACACTGTAGATGCAGACAAGGGAAGTTGTAGAAAATAAACAACAGCTGTACACAGCTCTTGTCTAGAGTGATAAGCACATGCCACAAAGAGCACCCACTGCTGCCAGTCAGGCAGTGCCATTTTTGTCTGTTTGTTTTATTTTGTTTTTTGATTAAATGAATTAAACTCTATTCAATAATCTTTAGGCTAGCAGATGCTGTGTCGCATGATGCACATATGCACAATTACCTATCAGAATTTTGTCCTAATGAATTGAATTTTTCTTAAAAAGAGTCACAGCTTACCGTCTTAATTCTTGCTAAAATTACAGGCATCAAAAAAAAATGAAAGCCTTGCTTTTCACTGTTTGGTGCTCATATAAATAATACACTCACACTGTGTTCCTTCAGAGAGCTTGAGCTAAACACATTTAATCTTATAATCCCTTCTCTAGAACAAATATCTAATCATTTTTGTTGCATTGTACTGGACATACTAGCATTTACCAGTCTTTGTCAGGTGTGAACAGTCCATAACTAAGTACAATATATCAGCTGGGGTCTAGAGCAACATGTCTCTAAGTAACAGTTATTTTAGGTTCTACAAATAGAAATAGAAACTGCACTGGTCACTTTTTGCTTCAATTTGCACTGGAAAGATCTTTTTAATTTTCCATTTATTAAGGTTTTCATGCTTGTACTTATCTGCTAAGTCGATGTTGGTACTAGCCTTTTGATAAAAGTGTAATTGTATGTAATACTTTGAACACATACATATATAGCCAAGGACTGATCAGTTTCAGAGATCTTATTGTTCGCTGCATTTTCAATTACGTGACATATGCATGGATTTTTTTCCATCTAAGTTACAATCAGCTGCCACTTATGCCCAAATTATATTGCACATCTCTTTAAACCCAGACTCCAATTGTATTGATTTGGTGGACACACTTGTTCACATCATGAACTGTGTGCAAAATGAGGAAACTTCCACCTTAGCAGAGATTTTTTGTACACTCGGCCCTTTCCTGTAATGTTCGCCACTTCCTTTTAACCTTGTGTATTTTTTAATACCGGGTTTCAGCAGCTGGCTGAATCAATGTAATGCCCCTGCAGAGAGAGGCTCCACGCTTCAGCACTGCCACCAGCTATGTAATCCAAAACTTTCTCTGATTTGACTGTATGGCTCCTCTGCTCTGCTGCTCTCTCTCGGTCAATTCAGATCACTAACCCCCTGGAACACTAATCTGCTAGAGGAAAGAAAAACAAGGAACCAAAACTAAACAAGCAAACAAAACCCTTCTTGTGTATTGAGCTGAACTGACTTGATATCATATTTTACAGCACTATAACCAGAGCAAGTGAAGGGGAGGGTGGGACGGTAGGAGGTGATGAAAAGGGTAAGTGATTGCCTTTTTCATCTTCAAGGAATGCTTGGACTCATCACAGCACTTATCATACTCACTTATCTAATAGCAACTTTGGACTGAAAACGTGTCCCATATCTGACATTAGGGGCTAAAAGGAATGATTCTTTATCTAAAAGCAAAAGTGCTATAGGTTCATCAAGCTCTTCCTCAGAACAACTAATTTAACAGATGCAGGCTCCTCTGTCTCTGGCTTTATTACTCCCCAGCGAAAAAAATAGCAGAAAGGATAAGATGTTCCTGGAGAGTTGGAATGACCTCGCTTGAGAAACACCTTGTCTTCCTGTCCAGAGTGAGGGCTGTGCCTGGTCTATTAAATAAAGCTGTATTTTTTTCAGACTTCTTTGCACATCTTTTCTTTTTCAGAATGCACAGATTTACTCAAACTCATTTGCTCAGACAACATCCGTGAAAAAATAAGTTGGAGACCCAAAGTCTACAATAACCGAAAGGAATTTTGGAAAGAGCTTACCCCAAACACCAGAAATTTGAAAGGTTATACCAAGCACAATAGGATGTATACGTCCTCCATGTATTCCAAATAGCAGAAAGAACTCTCCACTCAATCAGGTAGTTTCTTGAGGTCTCAGTGGAACTTCAGTTGATGTACTGGCGTTGCTTGAGTACAGTGAAGAGCCAGATGGCTAAAAAGGCCTTAGTAACCAACTACTGCATCATCTCACAAGACTCTGAGAATGCCCAGGAAAGGAGATTGGTCAAATTTTCTTCCTGAAGTCACACCACTGTTATCATTCTTGATAAACCCAGGTAATAGGTATCCATTCTTTTGAATGTGTTTATAAAATTCAATAGTCAGAATTTTATCTGCCAAGAGTCCATTCTAGTCTTAAGGAGGATAATTCTAATAGCACTTACATCAGTTCATACGGAATCTTCAGCTCAGAAAAAAACATTGCATACTCTTTCTTTTCTAGAAATCCCCCTTTTCTATTAATTATAAATACTTATTTTAGAAATTAGTGGAGAAAAATCATTTTGCAGAGAAGAAAATGGGTCTGAAAAATGCATGGCTTCCTTTTTTCAGTAATTGAATGCTCGTAATCACTCCATTGAAGGATATCACAAGCATCATTCAGATGTCTGAAAAAAAAATTTCTTCCTTCATATTACCTCTGACATCAAAAAATACATAACATACTTTCTTGTAGAAAATGTTGTTGCTGTTATATGTAGTATATT
>VZSV01000229.1:308220-318609 GCA_013398735.1 Nothocercus julius | reverse complement strand
TCAGAGCTGCCTTTTTAACTTAGTATTACTCGAAACCTGCACTGGAGTGTGTCCATGCAGATAGATTAGCAGTTTTTCAAATATTTATTAAAGCATTCTCCTCTTTTCATATTATCATGAGATAATTACTACACCTTTAACCTTCACCATTTGCAATGCAAGGTAGGAAAGGAGCTTGCCTTAGTAATATTTTTAACTTCTTGATTTGGTTCTGCATAGTCTAATTTTTATACACTGTGCACAAATTGTAGCCACTTCATCAATGTCTCATTATTTTTCTCTTAACAGTGCAATGGCAGTGATTAATTTCTGAAGACAAGTAAACAAAAACCTAGCCTTGGAAATGAGTAAAGATTTGCTGTAAAAATGTATACAAGCACGTACTAACCAAACAGTGTTATTACAAAGTCAAGAACTTCTGCAAGAAATGAATGATCAGGTAGAACAGAGCATGCTACAAGAGCCGAATCAGTGTTCATTACAAAGGTTTTTGTGAGAGTATCTTCATAGCCAGCTATATTTAAATTGACCTGGACGGTTGAAGCAACCTTCTCTGGAGCAATGTTGGGAGATATTTGTAAGAATAAATATTATTCAATTAATTTGATGCAACTCTACATTCATATAAGAGAACTTCACATGTTTTTTTCATAGATGTTCCCTTTAAGTATACATACTCCGTAGTGTAATTTGTTATTCTAAAAGGCAGTCTTTAACAGATGGATCTCATAAGGCTTTCTGTACCTCTTGATTCTCACTCTGAATTGAAGATTTTGAAATGTAGTATTCTAGATTTTGATAGTGATAGTAGTATTTGAGTAAATATCATGCCTGATTTAAAGACTGGCTTTAAAAATTTATCAGATTGCTTCCCTACCATTGCACTGCTTGTTATTTAATATCACAGTTCAAAAGTTTGCAAGACACAGTGATTACGAGCCCAACATTCCTTTTGATTCAATGCAGTCGTGAGCAAGCAGGCACTGAAGAAGTTACACTTACTCTGACAGTACTTGAGGCAATGCAGCATCCACCAATTAAGACCCTAAAGTATGTGAAGGTGCCGAGGGGAAAAAAATATGGAAGGCTTTTAAGGAAAAGTGGTTGGTCTGGGTTCCAAGGGTAATGCTCTACACAAGCACAGGTTGTGCTGAGGAGAGAGAAGTGGAAAAACACAGCTTTTCTGAAAAGACAAAGACCTGTAGTAACTCATGTTTGTTCCAAAGGCAGCAGAAAACTTGGCCTTTATAGTCCAAGACCTTTATAGGGCATTATATAAGTTGTGCAAGGGATTCCTAGTCAAAGTAAATGGAATCTAGTAAAATACAGATTAAACAAATCCATGTTAGATCTTCTTTTGATTTTTGCATTCAGTTAACTATACTGTCCAAGAGAATCTAACAACTCCATAATTTATATACTTTTTAGCAGAAGTCAGTGTCTGAGAAGAAACCGTACAATAAATTGGAAGAGGAAACTTCTTTTTTTTTTTTTTTTCCTCATTCCAAGATTTTTGTATTATGCCTTCTAATTTGTTCTGTTATAAAATCTTGGCATTAAAAATCAAGAAGCAAACTTCTGTAAAGTGGATTTTTTTGTCTACTGCAAAATAATATTAGCATATTTTCTAATAATGCATTTGTAAAATTGTAGAATTTGAACTATAAAAGGTGAATGTACACCAGCACATCACTTGTACATTTAGATCTTTCATTCCATTCTTATTTTTTCATTATTTTCAAATACTAAATGGTCATTAAAAAATAATATTTCAAGAATAGAGAAAAACATCTGACAATGCCTCACAAATATTATGTGAAAATGTAGAATTTAAAATAGATCAAGTCTAACTTCAGCCACATAGTGGTGTCTTTTAAATATAGCCATCACCATCATGGACCGAAAGGAAAAGTCATTTTCAAAGAGCTTTGAAAGAACATACTTTAACAGGAAGCTTTTGTTTGTGTATTTTGCTTTTTGTCTGTTTGTTTGGTTTGGTTTGGTTTTCGTGCATTGACCAGCTTCTCTGTTACAAAATCAATAGGAAAATGCCTTTATTGAGCATCGTATAGCTACATCATTCATTTTGTTCTTTTCTTTGGGGTTCAGAGAATTTTATTACATTCCAGTGATGAGTTATATGGCATGAAAATGGAAGTATTATCTTAAGCAACTTCATGATTGATCATTAAAAATCACTAAGTATTAATCCAAAGCTTCATACGGAAGAGCAAATTTCACATAACACGTACAGATATTTTGTTCAGAGTGCTTAGGACTGTAGGCTCACTGGGAGCATTCAGAGTACTTAGCAACACAGCTGCTCAGGCACAATACACCCACTCACACATTCTGTAGAAGCAATTTTTTGATTTCTCCCCCTCCCATCTCCCTCTCTTTAATTTTTCTAAGAAGTAATTAGTTCCTATTAGTCATCATGAGACTTGTTACCACAGTTTAAGTCAAAGACTAAAAAAAAAAAAAAAAAGAAGTCAAACCATACGGATCATACAGGAATGAATTATTGAGTATTTTGTACCAGCTCCTGTGTAATAGATTTGAAAATTCTAGGCTGAAGCACAGAGACTGAGATTCAGTTTTCTTGGGGAAGTGGATAGTTTTAACAACAGTAAGGTTATTACTTTTTTTCCATAGGGAATGAATCCTTTTCCCTAGTCAAAGATTCAATAAAGAATACCTTGAAGACATATGTGAAATGTTTACAAAGAGGTGAGCTCCATGAAAAAAATACACCCAACAAAACTATACATATATATGAATATATACCTATATAATACACACCAGACGCAAGTAAAGAAGTATTCAGAATACAGTGAGATTTGTACCACTAATAGTAAAAACGTTGTGTCCTTCAGACTGTTCCAATATGAACTGGAAGTTACAGGGATAAAAGGTAATCTGTGATGTGCTTTGTCGCAGGTTTGGAACAAGCCAGTTAACCAATTTTTAGCTTTGTTGAGACTATCCTACAGTTGCAACCTTTCAGATAATCTTTTCTATGATTTCCACATAGTGTTATAGAAGGTGGCTGGCAACCATCTCATTTGTGCAGCCCTGCATTTCTCCAGTGGAGCCTTGGACCACTGTCTTCTGTCAGTAGCGTGAAATCAGTAAGTTTAACTTTTCTTAAGAAGCATAGGGCATACAACATTTCCTCATATTGTAAAGGTCTTGACGTCCTCAGGCCACAGGAAGAGAGAAACTATCCTAGACCTAGAAATTATTATAGGAAAGAGCAAAGTCATCAGATCCTCCAAAGATTTTGTACAAGAAATCCCAGCTTTTCAGTCTGAACCTGTAAACATGGTGCCTGGGCCTTGCTTAGGGGAATATAATCAAGGAGTCTCTAAGAACAGCTAAGAGCTCTCAGACAAATATCCTTTGGATAAAAAACTTGATTTATGTACCCACAAATCTCCCTGTTGTTGGAAAAACTGCATCTGTTTCTTGAGTGAAGACAGTGAAATTGCTCTGTGAGCTCCATCTGCAAATGGTGATCCATCTCATCGGTGTGATCGCACAGCAATGCTCAGCCTGAACCCTAATGAGCCCTGGATCGATGGCTGTGACATCCCACTTTCAATATTAGTGAGTCTGGCCCTTGAACTGCTCCTTTATTTACACTGTCTTAAGCAATGCCACTGTCATAGCACTGGCAACAATCAATATTTCATTAGTAAAACCTTCCAGTTTATTCTGACTGGTCAGGAAATCCAAAGTTTTGCCAATTGAGAACACCTTTCTAAAAGTGTTTTCTGTGATTTGGTAGCTTGGTTTTTGATCTACTCATCATAAGATAGCTACATTTCTAACTGCCTTACAAGAGGGCTTAATGCCTAATCTTCAAGAATTATGAATATCGCAAACATCAGAGGACATCTGTAAGACGTACAGGTATCGAAGGCATTTCACATTGCAAGATCAAAATGAAACAGATTTAAAAAAAAAAACAAAAACAGTATTTTAAGAAAAGTTCTATGAAGAAAGAATTGCCATCTAAATTAGCAAGGATTTAAATGCATATCTGTACTTTTACTTGGATATCAACACATAAAACTGAAAGATTAAGATGCAAAACTCAATAAATTTTTATTCTCAATATAGTCTTGTTTCATTGTTTCTCTGTATTTCATTCACTATAAGAATAGTATTTTTTTGTTAATCTTCGAATAATAAAGTCAATGAAGCCACAACTACTGCTTTTGTTTTTAACATTTTCTTAAAAAGTTATTATCTGGCTTACTTGCTTTATGAGTTCCAAATTAAAAACTGTTTCCAAAAGAAAAACACTTTTCCATATTTTAGATTCCTAAGCTTTTCAGTTCTGAAAAAGTGTATCAATGCTAGAATTATTTGCTCAAAAATATTATAGAAGTGCATAGCTAATGATATATTTGTTACCAAGTGAATTTAATTTTGCAGATTGGATAATAGTTTCATTACTGAGGAGAACTCTTGAATTAGCTTCTATGAAGTACTTAATATAAGTCTTCCCCTATCTCTGGTTTGACTAGAAATTATTTACAAGCATCAGGTAGCAATCCTTATATTTTGTGGGGGTGCTTTTCAGTTTGTTCTGTTTCATTGATGNGAAATCCAAACAATAAGATTTCAAAACCTAATTAAAAGGCAGCTGGGTTCATTGCAGAGATTTCATTCTTTTTGAAACAATGTAATAAAAATGTATACTACAAATTTTACCAAGCTATTAAAATCGAAATACCTTATCAGAAAAAGTAAACCCAAAAGTAACTGCAAAAAAAATTTTGAAATTTAAATCAGGAAGGTGTTTGCATCTCTCTCTAAATTAAAGGAAAAAGTGTTGTCATCTATTAGTGGATAACCACCAATGCTGATCAGATAAGCATGGAAAAAAAGTGAGGAAAGGGATTGTAAGGAGAAAATACTCCCAAGGGAGCAGTTCTGGCAAACATGAGGAACCCCAAAAAATGAAGAGATTGATTTGAAACAATAGTAAGTGCCATACAGGAAAAAATGAAAAGCAAACAAAAAAAAATCCAGTAATAAGATGCAGTACATGTCAAAACAGAATTTAATCTAGGGTGAAAAAACGATTCACACCTTTGTTAATAATAACAATTTCATGTTGAAAGTATAGGAGATATACACAATCACAGAACTGGTGTTCTAAACCAATTATTCTTAATGAAAAGTGTATTAGACTATTCTCTAAGAAAAAAAAAAAAAAAAGAGAGAGAAAGAGAGAGAATATAGTTAAGCTAGTGAAGCCTAACATCTGTTAGATTAAATTTATACTTTATAATTGTTGAAAGGCTACGTAGAAATAAGTCATTTGGAATAGAGGCAATGCAATCCAAAACAAAATTACAATAAAAAGTCTAATTGAAGAAACTTAATAGACAACCATTTCCTCTATATGAACGTATGTATGTACAACTAATACTTAAGATTAATCAGTTGGAATGGAGCATATTGTTTTGACCGTGGGGAAACACACAGCAACATAACCCTTTTTCGTCTCTTTATCCACCAAGGAGTAAAACGTGGAACTATGCAGCAGCCAAGTGCTCTTCTGTAAATAATGGAAACTATTTTCCTTAGAAATCAGTGAATGAACATGACAATAATTGAAGCAAAACAGATAGCTCTAATTCTTAATCCTAAAAGATCAGCTCTGATAATACAGTAACCAAGACTTTCACATGCAATTTTAATAAAGAAAAAAATATATATATTTTTTTAAATAAGGCAGTTTAGTGAATTCCTGAAGCGCATGTAAATGTCATCTCAATATCTAATAGCCCACAACCAACGCTAGGTCTTTTTTGACAAATAACCCTTTGAAAACCTAGACTGAGGAGTCTGATCAGTAAACTGGGCTTCATTTAATTACAACCTCATGTGAGACACTTTAGAAATTCCTAGCCTGGCCTGGGAACAGTTGTCAGTACTTCCCTGGAAGAGACTGCATTAGGGAGAATACAGTTTTGGCTGTGCCTTATTTACTTGCTTCTGCCCCATTTATTTTTCCTAATTGGCCTCCTGTGTTCTCTTAATACACGGACTCTAACCTGATGTTGCCTGTACACAAGCCATTAAATAAGATGAGTGTTAACTTTTGTTCCTTCCTCAACTCTGAGAACAGGAATAAAAGATCTGAGCAATCACGGTCTGATCCTAGACAAGAGCAGCCAGATTTCTGGGAACAGTTAGGCTAGCTGACAAGTTATGGTATTTCGACTGCAGTTTTTCTGCTACAGTGAAAAATAAATCCCTGTGATTTTCTACATATAACTTCTGTTAAAATAGAAGAGTTAATGTAAAAATTAAAATGATTTTTTTTGGGGGGGAGGGGAATTGTCATATCATTGTCCATTATTTGTTTAGTATTCAAGCAATAAGGTGTAATTTTTCAAGTTATTTATATGGAACAGATTTACGATTGGAAGCAAAGAACAATAATCTGTTTAGGATTAGAATACTTGCCTTAAATATTATTGCTATAAATATCTTCAATGTCAATAAATATGTCTAAAAAATCATTTAAATCATGTTTTTAGCAAAATGAGTTCACAGCTTATTGAAAACATATCCCCTTTTACTTTTTATTTTCCCCAGAAGTGTTTTAATGAACTAATTTTTTTACTAATCTACTAGTATTTTAATAAGAGTTATGAGCACAAATAGATCCTTGCAGACTTCAGAATACTTCAGATGTGGAAGCCTTACATTCAAAATGGAAATATTCATAAAGAGATATAAATGGCATGCATCTGGTGAAGTTAAATTTTGGATAGTTATTTCATTTCAAAATTTTCTCCAGCAAAGCATATCAGACCTTTTCCACCATAAGTAATGATGCAATCCTTAGTTCTGCTTGATACAGCACTGAATCATGCACTTTACTATCAGAATACATGCAAATATTGTTAATTTTAAAGGGATTTATATCTGCTAAAAGCATTTGGCTGAACCAGGACCCAAGTCGAAAATCTGTCTCTCTGGGTTTATTACACACATAGCCTCAATACAAAAGAAATCATTCAGTAACCAAAGGTTTGGTCCTTTTTGGTTTCACATGACTTGCATCTTTAATTGTTGATACTCTCTAATGCTTGTCAGTATCAAAGAGTGATCCACAGGGTATGACAGCTCAGAGGAATAACCATCTCCTTAACATCACCTTAACTCATTTTTCCCCATACATAACTTAAAAAGGGATTCACCCTGCTTCACAGATCTAAATTGAGCTGCTAATACTATGATTAGGGTTTTTGAATCATCTTCTAACACAGGTTCTTGTGTGCAGGCAAATCTACTCCCCATCCATTTTTGAACAAGTCTGTGCTGTCTTTGATGTATGAATGCTCTTGTAAATAAATTATAAACTAAATAAATGATAAGATTGCCTACCACATAAAGCCAGTGTCTATTCTTTTTCCTCTCTGTGACCTACTTTTTTACTGTGTTTTATAAGCATATTCTACTGTAATTCCTTTCTCTCTTTTGCTCATTTGCATTCTATTTGCATGGTATTTTTTTTTTCTCACGCCGAGTATTTATTTTAAGTTATGTCCCACTTTCCTATTGAAATGTATATTTAATATCTGATTTTGTATGACACCATCAGAACATATTGAAAGACCATGGCTACTTTAGCATGATTATTCTCAAGATCTTAATCAAAAACTAAAATGGCAATGCAATGGGCCTACAAATACTACAAGTTATTACAAGTTATGCATAAATGTTCATATATCTTGCTAAACTGATGTGATGACTTTTTCTGGAAAAAAAGTTACACCACATATGTGATGACTTGTTAGAGCAGAACAATATAAAGCCATTGGACTACACATATAGTCTGTTAATAATGCAAATATGATCAAATATAGGGCTAATTAGCACCTATATTCTATAGATCTATAGAAAATCTTTTGGGCTTATTTCTCTTCTATATCAATGCAAAAGTAAATTACCCCACTGTGATACAAATTTTATCAGTGTAAAGCTTGAGTAATAATAGAACAAAAATAATTTATATTGCTATGTACAGTACATTAAAGTTTCTCCAAAATGAAGGAATAATTACTCTCCTTACGTTACAAACATACAGCATGTGGCAACCCATCCTTGCCAAATTGGTTTGCTCAGTAGAATATAAAGTGAACACCCTGCAATTCTGAAGGTTATTATGAAGTAAATATACAAGGCCACATTTAACATATTGGTTGATAAGAGCATAGTTTGTAGTTTGTGCCTCCTCGTATTTCTGCAGTTCAGAAGGAGATTAGATATTTCCTTTTAATAGAGTCCTTCAGGTTAGGGCAGCTGCAAAACAAAGGTTTTCCTCAGCAGATTACAGGTGTGTCCACAGATTCATAGACTCTGCATTTAATAGCCTTTGCCTTTGTCTTAAAAAATACTGATCTCATCTAAATGTAAGCCTAGTTGATTTCCAGCAGCCTGAGAGATGTTGATGATCGAACAGTATAATTATGGATGAACTATGACACAGATACATTGATATGAAGATATCATTTCTGATTTAGTTGGCTTTGAAGCTAAAACACTAAAATATTTCCAAATCTTAGAAGATTTAAGAGGAAAAATACATTTAAAGAGATTTTAAGAGGAAAAAATCCCAGCAAACCTGATCTAGGCAAAACAAGATTTTTTTTGCTTTTTTTTTTAAACATTGTTTACTTCTTTAAAAGAACTATTTTTACATATTTAATCCTTTTAAATTACATATATCTTTTTATTCATGTTGACTTAGTATAGACTTTTTCTCCTGGAAAGTTTGCAGTGCTTCAAAGAAGATCCCTTTTTAGACATTGCATGCTGCTATAAAACATTTCTTTTAAACTGCTACTTTTCTGCATAGTGTTGACCTCATTTTTAACAGCTCCTACATATTGCAGAGTTTTTTCATATCTCATAGACAATCAGCAAGTCCACAGACTCCCTCCCGTGTGCCTGCGTAACATCCTTCAGAAGCCACACAGAAGAGACATGCTTAATTTCAGTCCTATGTAACTCTGCAGCGCTGTGAACCATCCTTACTAATAGCTTATCGCAGAAGGAAGTGGCAGTACGGTGTAGTTTAATAATGAATTATTTTAACAAGGTAGAACTAAATTGGTGCCACCACTGTACGTATAACAGCCAGATTCCTTGAAATCACAGAGATACAGACAAGGGGCTGTTCTAGTGTACGTGGCACTCTGTGTTCTGCAAAAGGTTATTTTCTTCCCTCTCAGAGTTGCTCCATCAGCGTTCCACTTCCCAAGCAAGACGATGCCTCACTGTCGTTTCTTCCACCAACTGCAGTCATTGTACTCACAATTCAGTGCACATTTGCTTCCAATTAGATTTCATTAATGAGGCAAAGGGCTATTATTAGGCTTGCGACTGTCAAGACGTGCACAGAAAAGCCCATTAGAAAATATGTTTACAGCAGAGGGAGCTCTGTGCAGCAGTAAAGGAGGTGCCATTTTTCTGTGCTCTGAAAAAGGAGCCTTTGAAAAAATATTTGAAGATAATGAAGTCATGAGGAATTGTCTTAATTGCTCAGGTATGCAAACATCCACAGGTCTTTTCAACCATCAACGGACATAATGACCCTTAAAACAAGGAGTTAGATATTTCTTTTAGCAATTCTGTTAAAGTGTTCAGCCTATATTCATTTAGAGATTATTTCTAATTGGAATATAAATTTAACTCTATTCTTGGGGATTTATTGCAAACCAGCTCTGTATAAGAACAAGGTTTCTAAAAATTGTGCAACTGGTTTCCCAGTTCTGCTCCTAGAGAAATTAATAAAAATCGTCCCTCTGATAGCCATGGGAATAAGACCAGACCAAAATAAAATGGTACAATTTGACTTTTTAGGAATAGCATTCCAAATTTTTATACTGTCTTTCATCTTTCACAACCAGTTTAACAAATGAGATGAAATTAAAGAATGCCTTAAAATATTGTTTTCATGAAATAATTGGATGGCATAAAATTATTTTAACTTCTATTATGAAAAAAAAAAAAAATGTTATTAAGTGATGGACAACCTCATTGCCACATCCCATCATCAAAAGAAATTACAAAGGATATCCATTTAAAGAACTTATGTCACATTGCAGTATAATAATATCCTATTCCAGGCTGCCCTTCTCATTCTCCCATTCTTTATAAAGGCTGCTGCATTCACACCTGAATTTTGAGGGGGTATTTTGAAATAAAGCATACTGATATATCTGATTTGTTTTGATATAGTCTTTCTCAGAGTTTCATTCTGCCTACACAAAACTCACTGTCTACAATTTCTCCATTAGTAAAATTGACAGATATTTGCATAGCAGACAGGTAAAACAAGAGATAGCCACACAG